>CM076716.1:14315843-14570858 GCA_038501795.1 Pseudopleuronectes americanus
TTGTGTGTACCAGATACACCCATTCATTCATTAATATTCTACATCAATGTTTTCCTGTTAAGTGTTACATGGAGTTGGAATCTATCTGTGAACGGGGTTAAAGGCAGGATGCTGCTCCGTCACCTTGTTTTTGTTGTACCTGCCTGTTTCCTCCGAGGTCTTGCACGTGTCACTGAACAGTCATTCGTCTAGCATTCGGTGGCCCCTCAGCTTGTACGTCATATCCTCAGGATGGAAAATAGATCTGGTTTCCCAGAAGGGCAGTGCGGTGCGGCTTAAGTTGCGTTGATAGGGCTGAGCTGTGCAACCCTCTAACCAAAGGGGAGAGACCTGCTGTTTTCTGTTTGGCTTTCTTTATTTCAGCCTATGATTTTACATGTTAAGGTTCCTTTTGTCTACCATGGGAGAAATTTGTTTTGTGTTGCTACTGTGCTTTCAACAGAGAAAGATAACGACAAAGGCAAATAAAAAAACGGTCCCTTGCACCCAGAAGCACTTATCCTAAGACAAACTGTATGATGACTTGCACTCCTGCTTAAGCACAGTATTCCCATATACCATCCTTGGTTCCTGATGAATGCAAGGGTTGTGTTGATATGTGGCTTCCCTTTCCTCACTTCCCATGGGAAAACCTGTTCCTTTATAAATAGGACATGTCTGTGAAGCTGAGATGGTTAGAATAACTGCCTGGTTTATTGTCTGCTCCTGTGTTGCCTGCTACAGCAGCTGTTGCTTGCATTTGTTTTGACCATGTGATAAAATTGCCCAAAACTTATTTTAGCTGGTCTAAATCTTGCTGTTGCTATCCATATGCAGCGTCTGTCCTTCACTATTCAGTCCCCTATAGCTCTAAAGACGTCAGAGAGTAGTTGTCTGTAGGATCCCCTTACATAACGCAAGTAAGGTACAGTTGTGTCAAGTTTTGTGAAACAGCAGCCTAACTAGAGGGTATATCATGTGCACTGAACTAAAGTGAAAAGTATTTCCATCGTTTAAATTACTCTAATGTTATTTTAGGTCTGAGTTCCTCTGAGCAACGCTGTAATCTATGTCGGCAATGAGGATATAATGACTATTGAAATTGGAATGGCATTAAGTAGAGCGCATACCTCCACCAAGGCCCAACAGTGCCCTTTTATTTAGTCAAGCCTTGTAGCTAAGCCCTTAAAACATTGCAGATCATGATATCACAACCTCCATTGCAGAAGAATTATAGTTATTTTCATCAAGGTCTGTTGATTATTCCCTGAAAAATTGCTGGAAATGCCAAAGAAACTCGCAATCTTTCTTTTATGCCTAATTGTAGGAGTGTATATGTAAATCAATCTTCCACCAGGCTTACAATTTTTATGTATTCTTCAGAAAATATGTATTTATGATAAAGACAACTAAAGTAACTAAAAGAAAAACAATATCCTGGATCCACCCTCTTGAACAGAACCGTGCCAAAATATAAAAAACCTGTATACCTCATGCTGTCAGTGCTCTGTCTACATTTATAGGCTGTTGTGTCCTAAACCCAGAGTTCTTGACAGTCATGTCAGACAGACACGTCTTACCTATATTGGAGCTGACAGGCCTGCGTCAGCACCTGCCGTCCCTGTGACATCGTATTACAGTGCTATTATAGATTTGCTCAAAGTAACACTGAGCAAGCACGGAGGTGAAGAAATAGTGACTATGCTTCTTATTCTTAAGCAGCCTGGATCAGATACAAACAGCCTGTCAAAGCCCTGATCGCAGCCTGGCTGACCTGCTAACCCACTGGATCAGCCTGCTGATGCCTGGCGGCTCTAGTACACTCACAACATTGGCTTGCGGGTCACTTGGCACTGTTACATATGTACCGAACAATCCCGTCTGACTGGCCTTGATCAGGAACTCTATAACATAACTAATAATGGATAGGTATTTGATGAAGACTTAAGCTTACAAAGCCAAAAAACATTACATCCACGAGAAGTGAAATTTAGAGAAATGGTTTGTTGGTGCTATCATGAACAAGTTGAGATCTACAACCCACAAGTCGTTTTCTTTGAACTGTTGTCTGCTAAAGATTTAATAATTTAACGTGATATAAGAAATTAGTTTAATTTCTGATCTGATTTCTGGGAAATGTTCAGTGTTTGAATATGTTTTCATTCTTTGATAACTCTACAGAGACAGATTATAAAATTTGCACAAAAACGTTTATTTGACCACTTTTATTTCATACAGCTCACATTTCAAATACCGTCATATTAAACACTGTTGTTCTGTAACTGCAGTCTAACATGTGTGTGTTTTGTCTGTTCCACAGGGCTCCAGAGATTATTTTGGGATTGCCGTTTTGTGAAGCCATAGACATGTGGTCGCTGGGCTGTGTGATCGCTGAACTTTTTCTTGGCTGGCCCCTCTACCCCGGGGCCCTGGAGTATGATCAGGTAAAAATCTATTTTCTCACCAGTCCATGTTTAGCAGCTCTTGGCTCATAATTCTGGAAGAAGTTCCTGCGTCTTTATCCTCTATTCTTTCATTCCAGATCTTTATTAAAATTCTCCCCTTACCGCTGCTTTCCCCCTCCCATGACTAAAGGCCTATGTATGCTTCTCCGTTTTGACTGGCACGGACAGATAGGACCGCCTTCTTTGCCGTGGAACGCCTTCTCCGGGCTCCACGGAGAGCTTTTCGTGCAGCTCTGATTTTTCTAGCTACTCGTCGGCATGGCGGAGAGCCTACGGATAGCCTTTGGCTGTGATTGATCCGCTAACGTCCGCTAACGACATTTCCGGGCCGCAAACTTCCTGTTTCATTCCCTATAGCACAAAACCCAAAACACAACTACGACTCTAGGATTAATGTGACAAGTGTGTTAAGCCAGCGAAGTGGTCCGGCTGACGGTGGCTGGTTAGAGCACTCACGGCATGTGTGTACGGTCACATACGGTTATAAGGCCCTGTCATAACGCCGCTAGCGGGCTAGCCACCATGCTAACTGCGGTGGTAACAGCTTGTAGAACCATAAATGAAAGAATCCGTCCGATCCAGCTGCACGTAAAGTACTCAGAGAAGCATAGTTTAGCCTTAAGACTCTCCTCTCGGCAGCAACACCACATGAAAAATGTTTTTTTTGGTGGCACACCATTTTATAGTGGGCCTTCCCTCAGTTTATAAGTTTTACCCACCCGACCGTCTATTTTCTCATAAATTTCCTCGCTGACCATTTCCATCCCACACATCCCTAAATCGCCCGCGTGGCAGTCAAGGCATCATTCCACCCTCTGTTTCCACCCAGTCACTTATTTTTCTGGTTCTGTCTGTCTTTTTCTCTTTCTTTCCATTACCCCCTATTCTTTCCCATCACAGCAACCCACATAGGAGAGGCTTCAGTGTGTTTGTTTTTGAGTTTGCATGCCATCCAGCTTTCTATTACAGGCTAGCACTCGGGCTACTGACTCAGACGTGGCACATGCTGTTCAACTTTGTGGGATTTGTCATTCATGGCTACTTCAGTCTGTATCTCCCCATGAGTTTTTAGCAAAAAGCCAGTATGAAAGAGAAGCAGACAAAAGCTTAAAAAGGCAGTAGGGACATTCACCATCAACGTTTAGGATAGATGGTCTGAAGCCAAGACAAGAATGCCCCATTATCACAGTGTGTACACTTGGAAAAATCTGTTTCTGCATTTTAACCTGTGTCAGAGCTTGGCCTAATGCTGAATGATTTTCTGCTCGAGGACAGCATGGAGAGGAAACTTTTGACTTTGAGGGAAAGAAAAACTTTTTTGCGTAATTGCAGGCAGGATGTTTGAATGAAGAAAGAGGTAGATAACTCAAATTACTTGAAATAACAAATTAGTGCAGTATTTACCGGTATCTTGGTGATATACCTATCCTGAGAGATGTACCAGCTGGCGTCTGTGGCAGCGAGCAGAGAGGCATGTTCTTGTGACCGATGGTATGTCTATTAAGAGCTGCTGGGTGCCGGCCCCTCCTATTGGAGCCCTTACAGTGTCTTCCCAGGACTAGACTGATCTGGGCTTATGTTGAGTGGCTTTCCCCTACCCCGGAGCCCTATCTACTCAAAGGCTGCCAAAGGAGCCCAGTCAGATCCGGCTCTGTCCTATGCCGGACCCTACAGTACAGCACTCAGCCTCACTGCATGCTGCCCTCATAGCAAAGTATCTTTATGGTCTGGCATCATTTTTCATTCTCACACAGACCAAGGCAGGATAGATAACTCAACACCTCCGAAAGAGATTTGACTTGAGAGCTGCGGCACCAGTCTAAATATGATAAATCTGTTTTTGCAGGAGCCAGCCAACATGTCGCAAAGCAGCTTTAAAGATATCTGGGCTGAGCCTCCTCAATTTAGTAAGGGGCTGCTTGCAGCTGATGGAGGGGGAGACCAGGGGGGATGGGATGAAGTTTGTATGCACAGACGGTGTGAAAAACGATTTAATAAACAATAAATTAATTATTGAGCGGCAAACTCTGGAATAGGGTAGCACAAGGCATTCTTCAGATAAAAATATAAACCTACTGTATAGCTGCTTTCAGGCCGATATTGATGTGCTTCAAACCAAAACGCATGATTTCTGCTGTGGAATTTATGTCATGTCCTGCCCCAGACGCCACCTCTCCGCTGAATGTTCTGGACATTTTACTCTGTTGTGAGCGTGTCGGCCTCGGTCATACTCATAGTGTGTTCTTTATGTGAGGGGCCAACTTCGGAAAATTGGATCCGTTCATCTGCTTATAGCGGATGAATGAATTTAAATCCCAATGCACTGTAAACACTGGCAGTAGAGGGTGGGAGAGACCCATGGAGCAAAATCAAGCGTTAAATTGCTTTAGATTTTATCTTGCCTGGTCGTACATGGATAATGATGTTAGTGACTATTTTTGTCAGTTGATTAAAATACCTACAGTTAATTTTAAGCTTTGTATGTTCTCCGCAACGACTGAACTGCAAGCACATCCCAGGGAAACCCCCTTCTTAGCCATGTGGGTTTGCAATTTCAATGAATGCCTAAGATTTTTTTGTGGTTCTGACTGAACTCTGATTTCATTGCCTCCTCCATTCGGTTAAACTCTTTCTTTCTTTAGCAAACCTGCCCACTGACACAAAGGTTCTCCATTTACTCGCTGAATAGGAAAACCAGCCAGTGCAGGAGCATAGCACCAATCGAACAAAAGCCATGACTTTCATTTTGGTTCCTAGTGTTTTCTGGGTACTTTCATCTCTCAATGAAGGCAAATACTCTGCCTCATCACTCATTATTCCTTCAAAACATTTCACAGAAATACAAAAAACAAGGACACAAATTCATAGATATCTGCCCAGGTTATATTACAGTCTCTCCCAGCTTCATCGGTGACAGAAAAACACAATCGATAGTGTATATTTCCCCTCATTTGTTTGCTATATAAATATAAGATCGTACTTACAAAGGGAATCTTGTACATCATTTTATTGAATAAAATAAAATAAACAACTCATGTCAGTAAACAGCTCGGCAGCAAACCGCTCGTTTGAGGTGTCATCCGGGGGCCACAGGGTGATCTGGTTGGAGCTGACTGAGCCGTTGACCCCCCCCCCGCATAGGGTCTTGTTCCATCCCACACAGCATATTGTATTTATAACCCTGGCTCTTGCTCTGCCCTCGTCTTACCTCATCCCCCAGTCACTTCATCTTTTACTTCACTACAGCAGGAGGTTGCCCACCTCCTTGATGCGACAGTCTCAGCATTCAGTCAGCGTCTCGTTATGAGTAACTATAATTAGCCCAGGAGCTAAAGTCACTGGTTTTACACTCTCTCATATTTTTGTCTTGTTGGTCTCTCTTAATTCAGCTTTCAGACATGCAACGAACTCTGGGCATTTTCCTGATATTTTACAGAGTATGTGAGAAAGCAAATGTCCAAGTCAGTTACTCCGGGCATTTTCCTGAACTTTCCCTACCAGCCTCGTCGGAAAATTCCAAGAGTATTTCCAAGTGAGCTCATGTGAGAATACAGAAGGAAAATGTCCTGAAAATTAACAGCAAGTAAGTGTGCGGCTGGATGACGTTTTTAACATTTGACACCTACTTGGAAAAAAAAGAAAGAAAACAAATATTTTATCATAAAGGAAAAAGTGGACCCTTGCACGTCGAAGATGCAGAAAGAGCTGTCAACTTGGAAAGACGATGAGAGTCTAGAGCTTTTGGTCATAAGGGCAGACGCAGCTGATGATGTGATGTAAACAAAAACGCATGATTTCCGCAGCAGAATATATGCGTCATGTTCTGTCTCCTGTATTCTCTACCCAGGCTCCACCCCTTGCTTGTATAATGTGACATTTTCCTGTTGCTGGGAACACATCATGCTTCATATGGGCACAGCTTATCCGTATCTTGTTTTTTGGGCACCAGAAGGAATGTTCCGGTTTGTGAGTCCTTGTACACAGGGTATGTAGGAGGGTTTGGGTACGTTATCCTAAACTGAGCTGTTCTCTCAGTTATTACAGGGAGGCATAGCATTGAAATGCATCTTATACAGCGTGCATTGTTATCTTGGCTGCAATTAAAGAAAGGCTGCCTTTGCTTCCTGTCTGCTCTGAAACAGGCCCGGGCTCGCTAAATGGTTGTTTTGTGAAGCAGTGGCTTTACATCAGTGATCTCACTGGTTTGCCAGATCTCTGCAGAGACACACCCTCTAGGAAAAATAAGGGTTCTCCCATCACAAGACTTTTATCACGCACACACACCGCCTTTGTTTTTATTTCTGTCTGTTTCTGTTTATATGATGTTGCTGAATTACAGTACAACGATAGTATAGATGGGGACTTTTAGGGTAAAGTTTGTTGGAAGTGACGGTGTCGGTGAAGCTTGTCTACCTTATGAATGGTAGTGAATAGATGCAAGATAAAAAATGTAGGGAAACGTTTTGTCAGTTTAAATCAGCATTGTCTAAATTAAAGGAAAATATTTGTAATGATATAAAGACACTATTATATAGCTACAGGGTGGACACTAGAAATAAAGGAAGGAGGGAGAGCATATATCAGGCAATGCATATTTGTCTGTCTTAAATCTGTATTTGTGAATTTCAAATATAGATCCATTACATTTGAATATGACGAGCGACTCTTCTCTCACTGTGCGGCTCTGTGTCATTGCTTCTTAGCAGCGCTGAATCTGTAATGGTTGTTGTCCTTAACACTTAGGTGGGATTGACGTCAGCAAGGCCTCACTGGTCTCCTCTCATAAACCTGTGTGTGACATTCTTGCCCCGCAACATCTGACTGACAAGCGTCATTACCAAGCGAAGCCCTTGGCATTGAGACCATTGGATTATTGTTATCCAAAGTTAGATGAAAAGACCCTGACACCTTTCAGAGATCATAAACACGGGCTACACTCTGTACAAGACATCGAGTCCACCCATTTGTCAGGAATGTGATATTCTCTAGGTGTCTGCGACCGTTCCCACCATGTGCACATCCACACTCAGGAACCCAAAAGCTCTGGGGGACATGATGGAGTGACGTCCCTGTTAATGACTTTGTAGCTCATCATCGGTACACAAAATAAGGTGCTTCTGTGAAGGAGAACTTAAAAAACGTTTTTTTCTTCTGTTCATGATCTTTCTTCTCTCCCTTCTATCCTGATTTCAAACAGATCCGCTACATTTCTCAGACACAAGGTTTGCCAGGTGAACACTTATTGAACACGGGGACAAAGACGGCACGGTTCTTTCGCAGAGAGGCTGACTCACCGTATGCGGCATGGAGACTAAAGGTTAGTTGTATTCACACTTGTTAGCAATAATTAAAAAACAAGCAACCTCTGGTTAAGGTCGGGAATAACTCCCATCGGTTTAAAAAAAAGACTTGTTCCTCATAAAGAGGCAATGAAACCTTTCCTGAAACAAAGGGTGTTAGTCACATTGCTGCACATAGTAGGAATCAGATTGCGGTTCTTCAATGACATTTTCCTAGTAAGCAAAGTTATACCCAGAGGCTTCTGACATAGCATGAATTAACTTACTGCTAATAACAAACTGTTTCGATCATAACATTACTTCGCAAGGTGACCACTCGTGTCCTCATTTATGTTTCTTTTTCTTTTTCTTTTAGTCAACAGATGAGCATGAGAAAGAGACGGGAATGAAATCAAAGGAAGCAAGGAAGTACATCTTCAGCTATTTGGATGACATAGCGCACGTATGTATTTGCTGCTCAGACTACAATGAACTTAAGACGAGTTCAGGGGAGGTTCAATATCAAATGAAGAGAGAATTTAGGTTACTAGGTCTTCACGGTAGGAAGTCTGTATGAACAGAAAAAGAGCACACACATCTAATTACAGAGAAAGGAAAAAAGTGCCTGTAAGTGTAACTTACATCAGTTCAATACTAAACCTGAATAAAAAGAAATGGAGGTTCAGGAATTACTTTGTAATAAGAGACCACAGTGGAAATTCCCCAGGCAAACTTCAATGCTTGTTATGGTCTGTACTTTCCAAGTTTGAGGCGATTCTTGTGAATTCATTACTCATGATGAATAGAGGTTTATCATCCTTAGGAAATAGATATCATAATAATCCTTATTCATAGACAGAGAAAACTGTTTAGTAGAAATTAGTTTAATCCTGTTTTTGAGCCCCGTGAGAAGAGGTTTTAACACCAGTGCTTGGATTCCAGGTGAACTTGGTGATGAATCTGGAAGGTAGTGACTTGTTGGCAGAGAAGGCAGACCGTCTGGAGTTTGTTGGCCTGCTGAAGAAGATGCTGTATATTGACGCGGAGGAGAGGATTGCCCCTGCCGAGGCGCTCAACCACCCCTTTGTGACAATGCAACACCTGTTTGACTTTCCCCACAGCAACCAGTGAGTCAGCTGTGCCTCAAATTCTCCGACATGTTGTTATTTTGACCTCCCTACATACAGCTTGAACTCTCCAACGCGTGTCTCTTCTGCCCACAGTGTTAAGTCGTGTTTCCACATCATGGATGTTTGCTGGACTCGTCCCAGTGCGTACGAGATGGCCAACAGGAATAAGGGTCCATTTGTCAGACCTGTGAACACAACTGCTGCCGCCTCAGTAAACCATCCCTTCGGCAAGATGAGCGGTGTCCATGCACAAGTAAGACGAACAGGACATGTTGATGTGCACTGGGTGTTATTCCACTCATAGTAAGGGATTAAAAAAATTATCAGAAGAAAATGAAAGGAACCAGCTAACAAGTAATTATTTTATAATTGTATATTTCATTGTATTATTCAAATATATATATTACTCTTTCCATTATAAATGAATCATCACTGATTGTAAGGGTTATTGATCATCTGCTCCTGTGAAGACTGTTCATGTGGACCATTTCCTCGACTTTATTGCTTTTGTGTATGCCGACTTGCCTGTCTTATTGCGTCTTTGCACTGCTGTCATGGCAACAAAATCACGTCATGTTTCTGAGGTCATGGCAACAGTGCTCAAATCAGTGTTGTTGCTGAGGAGAAAAGGGAGATGACCCTCTTATTCGGGATGAGATCTTTTATAATGCAAAACACCTTAAAGTCTATTTCGAAAGCCACGGTGATAAGGAGGAAATGTGAAATCATGACCATGTGTGACTCATGACTCGTAATAACAATAACAACATATGTGTTTCATCAGTACAGAGGTAAGGTTAAAGTCTCAAGGCTCTCTCATTCCTATTCAGAATTTCAACCTTACAAAAGAACACATGCCTTGCACAAAAAAACTGCTGTGATTTATTTTTCCATTGAGCTGTATAGTAAATAAGAAATCCTTGTTGCTCATTAGGTTTTTACAGGAAATGTGCAGTTCTTTTAGTATTATCATGTGTATGGGGGCAGGGCTACATGCAGGAGCCAGAGCGGAAACAACATACGTCTAGTTCTTGTTATTCAATAAATGTGATTATAGCCAGGCATGAGAGCAGCGTGAGTGGTGAAGCAGAGGCACATGCTCGACTGTTCCTTTTTTATCCCTCGGGCCTGTCTCAAAGAGCAAGTTGAACGTTGTCTGACAATCTTTTAGTTATGGAGATATTTAAGATAAGAAGATAAATAAAAGACGGTTATAAACCCAAGAGCTGCCAGCCCTGAGTGTTTGTCCAATTAAAAATGTGTAACAATTTAGACAAGATAAACATTGAGGGGGTTGACAAGAGAGGAAGTGGGCATTGAATAGGTTAAATGTTTAATTATGTATATTGAACTACTTCTGGAGTGGAAGAGTCGAGTGTTATAGATCACAATGCTGATCCACCACTACTGAGCCAAGTGAGCCACTGACTACCTGATGAGAAGCCGGCGTTAACGTCTAAAGTTAACGCATAAATCTCTCAGTACAGTACAGGTTATTGTTCTGTGCCTGGCTTCAGAACAAGACTGCTCCTGATTTAAATGTCGCCCCCTACTGGCTGTTTAATGTCACTGTTTATCATTTAAATACCTTAGAAGAGTCCACTCATCTCTTGTTTTTTCCTGTTTTAGGGGTTAGCTCCATCAGCCCCCTCTGTGATGCACCCTGGGATAACACTGCAGACAGGAAGTAGTCAGTTTGGATGCAACGAGTCATATCAGCAGGCCCTCATTCTGTGTCCCCCATCCATTCAAGGTAGGAGTTTGGATCTTATTTTCACTTGTTTGTGACTCATTTGGTGATGGGACTGAATGAACTGTTATATATTATTCCTGTCCATTGTCTCTGAAGGAATCCCCACCAACGTGGCTAAAACAGCAGGCTACTCTGTTCGAATGGAAACTTCTGTGCCTCTGGTCACTCAAGCACCCCCTATCCAGCCCATACAAATCAGACCTGGAGTCATCACACAGGTGAGGGTCGAGCTAGGATAGAGACGATGGAAGTAGAGAATGTATTATAATCATTTATTAGATATTTATCATCACATTTAAATGTTTTGTCATCACCCTGGTGTATCTACGTGTGGGATGGTGTGATGTATGAGCTGATTAAATGAAAAAAATACTCTCGTCCCTCGAGGTGCAATTCAAGGCCGACGGGAGAGCAAACAGACACACACACAACAGATGAGAAAAATCTAAAAACACATAGCAAAACTATAAATGTCAGATTATCAGATCAAGTATCAAGTGCATTCATCAAGACAAACTGAGCAACCCTGGCACTGTGTCTGTGTACCAGTCTGAACGCCTCTGGAATACACCCAAACTTCCTATTAGTTTTACATACAGGCAGATGAAAGCATCACTCAAAGGAAAATTACTAAATATAACTGCTTTGCTTCTCTTCACTCCCATCAGGCCTGGTCTAACCGTGCACAGCAGATCTTGGTGCCCACTTGGCAGCAGGTGACATCAGTGCCCCCACCCCCGACCACGTTGCCATCGGACACTGTGGGCTCTCAGAGATTGGGTGACTGGGGGTAAGCAATTTATTAGTGTATGTCAGGGAGTTGCAAAATAGCTGTGTCTCAATTTAGGGCTGCATCCTTAATCTGCTGCATTTGTCAACCGATTGCGTCACAGCGGTGTGACTAGACTGTCCTATTTTAAAGGCTCCTCGCAAATTCGTCCTTCCAACCCAGAGAAGCTGGATCCTTCCTGCCTCAACATTTCCCATAATTCATGCGCTTCAGTGACTGTTTTTCTAAGAGGTAATGGTAGCAAAAAGCAGGGCGAAAATGTCAGAATTTGAGTATTAAGTACTTAACCGGTACGGCACACAATGGTAACAAAATATGCTTTCAACATTTTCATCATACGAAGAACCTTTTCGTCCGTAGCTTTGGTGCTAGGCAACAGCTGTAACGGCAGGACAAGCTGGTGATGCAATAGGAAGATCGGACAGTCTTGTTTCGGTCCGGCACGGTGTACGTGGTCGTTGGGGGATGCAGCTGTCGTTGACTGCATAGACTAGGTCTCGGCAGAATGAAGCCGCTGAATTGAGACACAGCAAATATCTTTTCACTGAGATTGTCTGTATCCTGTCATGACGTTGTGTCTTTACAGGTTATATATATAGAAATTTATAAAACCCTTATATGTTTGTAATTTATTAACTTTGCTGTGCACACCCTGGAGAATGGCTGCATTGCATTACAGAATACAGCTTGCTGAGTCCCCTGAATGTTAATGACAGATGACTCATACATGTCCTTTGGGACCAGAGACTGGGACCGCTATGTCAGTAATGGTGCTAAAGCCTTTTGTCTCAATTTACAACGTTCTGTTTTCTTAATGCAGGAAAGTGCATCCCCATGGTAACCATTACAGCTCCATGATTGCACACCCTCAGCCATTCTTAACCAACCAAATGACCATGTCCACGCACCAGCCAATCAACATAGGCATTGCACATGTGGTCTGGCCGCAGCCGACTGCCAACAAGAGATCCAAGCCTTGTATGAACAGGTATGATGCATGGACAGTCAAGACACACACACGCGCACTGAAAATGTGTTTCCCCTCTCTGAACGCAATATGTTTTCCCCTGTAGGGGCAGCAACTTCTCCCAAAACACGAACATCCAAAATTTAGCATGCCAGTCCCCAAAGATGGCTGATACAGCAAAGAATGTGGTGGAGGTAGAGGAGGAGAAAGCCAGATGCCCTGAGGAAAGGCATGTTGTTAACAGAGAGGAGCAAAGATCACAGCAGGTGGACGAGGATGACGAGAACTGCTGTAAAGTGGAGCGAGTGGACTGCGAAGAGCTGTCAGTTTCACAGGAGCAGCGGCAGGCCATGGTGATCTCAGAGCTTGCCAGCCCGACTGTCAGTGTCATCAGTATCAGCAGCGACGAGGAGGAGAGCGCACAAAGACACTCGATGGGCGAGTAAGTATTTAACTTCCTAGAAATTATTTTACTTTTTTGTTGTACAATACCAGTGTCTGATTGGCTGCTGCTGTTTCCTCTCCTCCTGCACGTAGATGTAAGGGTAGTGCAGATTGTGAGGCGTGTCAGAGCACTGTCAGTATGGAGAGAGTGTGCTCCCTCAGCAGTCCAGACAGCACGCTCAGCACCAGCTCTTCAGCCTCAGCCCAGTCCAGCAACTCACCTTGCAAACACCCAAACAGGTATGGTCAACGGAGCCAAGTCAGAAAAAGCTTAGTTGCTCCACCTTATTAAACGAGACGTGTGTTTAACCTCCCTTCTCACTGGGCTTGCAGTATGTCAGACGACGAGCAGGAGAGCGGTTGTGACACAGTGGACAGCTCGCCTGCCTCAGATGCCTCCGGCCACAGCAACAGTCCGTTCACAGAGCAACGCTACATGGCCGACAGCAACCAGAACTGCGAGCCCCGTGTGGCGTGCGTTGCCCCGGAGACGGAGCCTGGAAAGCCAACAGTTCGTACTGTTGTGGTGCCGCCGATGAGGGTGCAAAACAAAAACAACACTGGTGTCAGCGAAACACATGGCAACACAGGTAAAGCTGTACACACGATGCACTGGTAACACACATCATATTAATAAGTTCAAGTCTGACTGGAATTGACTAGTGTATAAAAGGTGTCAAGCTTACAGACTGAAATCTGTATATAGTTTGTTATATATTTCAAATCGGTTGGAAGCAGGTTATTTGACCTACCTTCTTTCAGACCCTTCATGGTTATAAGAATAAAGCAGATGTCAGGGTACCGCTACCTGCTGCTGTGTCTCAAGTCTGCACTGATGGTGCTAGTTACTCCAAAGTGCATGAGCAGGTCACGCTCGCTCTAAGATCCAGTCACCACTGCTGCTGTCTGCTCCACAGGTCACAATGCCTGGGATTTCACTGTCTTAGTAGGCCACAGAGGTTCTCACAGGTGATATGTCATATCTGCTCCGATCTCCTGAGTGGATATTTGTTTGCTGTCAACACTCCTCGTGTCTGTGTGGATGTGCACTTTCTTATGCCACATAATCCATACATATTCCCCCACGATTTTTAACGCTCTGAACAAAATATTCAAAACAAATGTTTGATGGATATTCAGATGTTAAAATGGAGTCACGCATGCAGTATGAAGGCTTACACAGTAACAACTGTGGTCAGTGGGACATTGCTATCTTTTTCAGCAGCAATCTCATTAAGACTGCCTCTTTTTTGAAGTGATAGGTTCAAGTGTAAATCCTTAGAGAAAATGATAGTCGTATTTCCTTTCATGACAGAGGCATCTCCCTCCCCAACCCCCAAACTATCGCATGTAAAGCCTCACATAAAAGGGCACAGCTTACTATTCTAGTGCTACCAGCTGTATTTATAGGTGATAGTCTGACCTCTCTATAAACCTCCTCCCTCCCCCCATATCTTCCAAACATTTCTATTTATAATCATCTAGATCATATTCGGAGGACAGTTGCCACTATGCTTAAAGGTTTGATCAAACACAGCTGAAATCACTGACAGGCCCACAAATCCTCCTGCCACAAATGTTGCCTTTTTCAGATGGTGTAGCTGAATGTTTTTTGTGTCTCTTATTTATGATGTGGGTAATAAGGTTGAATGCGGAAATGTTTGCGTGTCACCTTCATCACTCCGTGTCTCTCCTCTTCACATCCCAGTCTTAGAGTCTCCGTGCCAGTACAGATGGCGAGGCATTCCCGGGCGACAGCATCACCACACCACCCCCCTCCTCAACAGGCCGCAGAAGATGAACCCTGCATTCCAGCCCCAGCAACACCAGCCTATAGGTTTTGGGCAGGTAAGTGCATGCAGTCACATACAGTTCATGCATGTACAGTACACACAAGTGTAAACATACACACAAAAGCATATAAACACACACATCTTTCTGTCCTCCACTTGCTTATGGTTATTGAAAGCAGTGAGAGACTGGGCGACACTGGCCCCCAGTGATCAACCAGAAGATACAGAGCATTAAAAGCTTTTGTACGACCAGAGAGAATTTGTGAAGATCGAAGATGGCCAAACTATATTTAATATTCAAAAGAAAACAGATGGTTAATATTAAAACAGTCCAACAATAACACTGACCTAAGTTTACACATGTCAGAGGTAATGCTGGTTTGAAAGAGGTGTCCTACTGAACACAATTGACAGTGTTTGCTTGTGGGAAGACGTATTTTATCTCTCAATGAGATTGCCTTATAAAATTAAGATTTAAAAAAATGTCCCTTTTTGGGAGCATGAAGAAGTTGGCAAATTGTACCACAATTGTCCAATTTCTTAATCCATGAATTATTGCCAGAGAAATCATTAAAATGTATTGTGATGTTAAAGAAAGTGAAACACTACGTCTGGGGTGGAGGTAATTTACAGAAAGTTGTAATGTTCTTCACACAAATTAAGATAGTATGACAAGGTTTAAGTGATGATTGTTGATGGTTGATTAGAGACACAGCAGTGAGGTGGAAACAGCAGCATCTAGTGGCTCTCTAACACCAACTCAGGTGTTGATGAAAAGGCTCAATCCAGTTTTCTTCTCTACTTCAGGTGCAGCATTTCAGTTCCTGCCACCAGGAATGGAACGGCAACTTTGCCCACCGCAGACCACAGGCCTATATCCCCCCTACCATGCATGGGCACACATTCACCCTGTCCCACAGCAGTCCCAACCACACTACGGGCCCCCACCCCCACCTCGGGGGCCACCCCCACCCCCACCCCCAGCCCACCTTACTGTCCTATCCCCCGTCTGGTACTCTGGTCACAGCTGCGCCTGTGGCCCACCTCCTGGCTTCCCCAGGATCCTCTCGCCCCTGCCTCCAGCCCACCTACAGCATCTCCCACCCGGCAGGCATCATGCATCAGGTCACAATGGGCATCAACCCCCGGCTGCTACCCTCCCCCACCTTGCACCACCAGGGCCAATTCAAGCCCATCTTTCCCCCGCACTCCTACATCGCCTCGCCCGCCTACACCAGTTTCCCTCTCAGCCCCACCAAAATAAACCAGTACCCTTACATCTGAGCATGTATGCCCAGGTACCCTTCATGCCACCTGAGGGCTAAGTTAGCAGGGTGAATCCTATCTTTAAACCACAAACGGCATGGTTCCTTTTTTGTTTATTTTCCAGAAACCATGGCACAACCACAGAGAAAGCAAGCTATTTTTTGAATCATGTAGACTTGGGTGTAATTGAACTTCAAGCTTTAAAATATAAAGTTCCAATGGTGGAGATGATTTGGGCAAGAAATTAGAAGGAAATAATGTGTGAATGATTGAATGAAAGTATGGATTGATAGTTAAACTCACACTTAATGTGTTTTGCACATTTGATATATCTTTGCATTGGATCTTCTACAAATACTCCCCAAAACAGGTAAATAATTGGGGTGATGTTGAATAGTTAGACTTTGCACCCCTGATCCCAGCTATTTTTCTATATTGCCTTCTTACATGTGCAAGACACATTCATATTTGTAAAGCCATCCCAGTCTCTAGCTCTAGATTGACAGATGCACATGTTGTCCACCGTGTATGTCGTACAGCGTTTGAAGTATTTGTACCTTTTCGGTGTCTTTTGGTGTTAGCAATGTCAAGTCAGTTAACCAATTTAAATAGGGTCGTTCCTCACGCTGCATGTGGTCTTGCATGAGCAAAAATGTAAAACGGAAAGATGCATAGACGTTGCTCTTATTGTTTGTGTCACAAGACTCGCTGCATTGTATAACTGTCCCCAGCCATAGTGCCTTACATATTTGAGGTTGTTAATGTTACTACTTATATATGACTATATACATGATTATTAATGTACTGGACTGCAGCACTTGAAATTCCAATCAGTCGATGCATTCTATGTGTGAGTATATATATGCACCTGTGTATATGTTCATGCATAGCCTGCATGGATGTGATGTATCGCGGATAGCGGTGCTTCTTTTTCGGAGTCGGTGTAATATTTCAGTGTGTAGTGAGTAACCTTTTTGTTCTCTCGAGAAGAACGGCATGCTTTGCTGTTGCGAATGCTTGCTGTTTCATTAAAAAAACCTTCTTTTCCGTTCTCCCCTTTCCCGAATGAACTAGTGTAAAAGTGCAAGTACTGAGTATTGCTTAATATTTGATAATCACTTTCTATTTAGTGAAACTCTTATTACTAACAGTATTTGTACTGTTTGATGAAACTGCAATACAATCTAAATAGTCATTAATTATTTTTAGTTTTTTTCTTTTTTGTCTTCGTACTTTTCATTTGTGTGTGTTTTCACTTTGTTTCGTAGATGTGTAGAAGTGTGGTGGGCATGGCTTTGATTAGGTGAGGGGGAAAAAATGCAAAGAAATGGTGTGGAATTTTCTAAGCCCGAACAAACCATGCAGTATTTGATATACACACATATATGGACATATATTATAGAGCTAGAACTATTTAGTACAGATGCTTGATAAGGTGTGAGTTATTTGTGTGCAATTCTCTCATTTATGCATGTGTGACAAAGTTAACTTTTTCCCTTTACATTATACCATTTGTTAAAGGCTTGAGGCTTATCGGTGTCTACTGCTTATTTTTCTACATTCCGTCAGGGAGGATATATACATATATATATGATGGTAGCACCATCTAATATATATGTGGATATGCTATGTGTGCGTTTTTTTGTTCATTTTACTAGTTACGTGTGTAATTTGTTTTTGTCTTTAATTTTCAAATGAAGTTGCTTGTGCAGCACCAAAGACTGTAATTCATTTCCTGAGCAAGGTAGCTATTCTGTTTGCATAGACCTCAGTTAAACTGTAGTCGTAGAATGGGGTTAAATTAAAACAAACAAACAAAAAAAGATGTATTTGTATTTAAAATGGCCGAGGTTTTGTCTAGCTTATTGGGCAATTAATAAGTCGTATCATTTCTTTCTTGAATGTATCATAGATAAGCTGCTATATGATGATTGCCACTTCAATAGCTGTGAAATTAGGTGATTTCTCTGAGTTTAAACCTAGCGTTGCTATTTTTGTATAGGTCCCTAATTATCTGAAATAGAAGTGGTTTTGATTTTTTGTGTTTTTGCGTTCATATTTGGAGTGTCATTGTAACTACTGTATTGCTGATGATGAACATTAGTTGCATTCGTTGTTTCTCGGGGTGTGTGTTTTTGCATCAGTATTTTATCCTTATTAACCTTTTGGGCTCATCACTGCATATAAATGATGTATCGATGTAACTTAATTTTTTTTGTATGTTTTCATATTGATGTTTTGTACACATCTGAAGCTGTAGCTTGCAGGATTGATTTAACTTTCTCATTGTACGTATATAATATACTACCAGTACTCTTTAGGTGTTATACAGGAGCACTGTGAGATGCCAGAAAAAAAATGAAAATCCTTTGTGTTGATTTGAAAAAGCTTCTGTAAAGTTTCCACCGATCACACAACAAACACTCTGCCACTAAGCAATCATACAGGTAGTTAGGCTTGTAAGGGTTTGGCTGATTAGACTTAAAGTCCAAAAGAGAACTTAGCCCAATGATTCTGTTCCAAAAAGAACGTGTCACAACTCGCTTTACCGTTAAATTGATTTCAACAAATACTTATTGTTACCTTTTTTTTTCTGGCTAGAAAATCTCTTTTCACAATTTGTTCTTCTAAACTGCCTTGTGTTCGGATCGCTCTCCCCTTTATGAGTGTCTCATATCAAAAAACGGTGTTTCGTCGACGCAAAACTGTGGCCATCGCTCCGTGTTCCTTACTGAAATGAGACAGTGTGAGCAGCACTGTGTATGTGCCTTGAGATTCAGAAAGTGAGAATTGGAGATGGTGATTCCTCACCGCTTAATTGGAGGCGGAAAGCATGGGAGTCCAATTACAGTCTGTTATCATGTAGACAGTCCTTTTTAGCGGCCACTCAACCAGGAATTAAACACACCCACACGCATAAGAAATAGGACTTCATCACAGTTTCGGTCCAGGGACTTGTTCTCCTCTGATCAGCTTGTAGACATGACAGAGGACATGTTCACAGTGGCTGAAGTCTATGTGATAACCCACCAATAAAACACACACACACACACACCCACCCAACCTCTTTGAATGATATGACACTCAACGATCTTTGGATAGTCACTCTGGCTGAACAGCAGATGCAATACTTTTACATTGTGCGGTCATTGCACCACCAAGTGTTCTTAGATAATCTCCATGCTTTACATAACCGTGCATGTACACCTGAGTTGCTTCACTTTGTCTGCCTAGAAGAAGCCGTGCGCTCCGAGCAGCGGTTCCACCGAGCAAGTCGAGGCCGAGCGGGAAGCAACCGAGACAGCGCCGGCTTTGTTTCCCTGGATGTTTGTGTGTCCTGGAAGGAAACTGCTCTGTCAAGGAGATGGTTGCGGTTTCTCTGCACAGTCAGTCATGAGTGCAATACTCCCCACTTCAAACACTGACGTCAATGTGGTTGTATGATTTATGTGATGGTTTTTAAAGTTCTTACCTGTTTTGCTTTATTGATCATACTCCAGTATCACGTTGGGAAAGAAACGCTTATGACGACAAGGCATGAACTTGGCAGATTAGTGCTTGAAATAGTTCCCCAATAATAAGCATGTGAAATGTAATCTGTGTTTTGATTCCTCCAAAGGTATTCACCAGCAATGCGCCTGCATAAACTCTCCGATACTTGTTTAGGAAAATGGAATTGATGCAAGAGAAGAGAAATCTGTAAAACTGTTTTATTTCTCACACGATTGACACCTTTTTGTTTGGATGGTTTTTTTCTTCATTTTGAGGATTTATGTAACATTAAGAGATAAAACAGTCATGTGACATTATTACTTTAAAAGTTATCAGTAAAAAACAAATCCTCTGCTGCGGTATTATCCTTTTTGAGACGTAAATTCAGGGTCTGTATTATTCTGAACGTGCTACTGTGTTACTCTTTTGATTTGATTGGATCAGGTTTGTTTTTATTTTCAGTTTTCTGGTCATCTTATCAATTTCAGAGTTAATTCACACTGCAAGTTATGGAGTCGTCTGCTCATCAATTTGATTATAAATATCGGAACTGTTACTGTTTAATACCTGTAGGTTTTTTTGTGGCTTTTCTTTAGTTTCTTCGTTTCTTTTGTTTGTTTCATTGGCTTTTTTATTTTGTGCTACACTAGTTTGCCATGTAGCAATTGCACTGTGCAATATTTACAGTATGAGGACTGGGAAAACTAACTCTATGGATGTGATGTCTCTTTACAGTTTGCGATAGTGTTTCCTCTCTAGTTCTCAGTGATTTAGGTGTGACCAAGCCTTCTCTACTTTGTCACATTAAGCGGGTTTTCCAGGTGACTCTTTTGGTGAGTGTCAAAATAAGACTTTATGGTGTATTATTGTTAAGATTCACTTTGAATTAAAAAAAATCTATTGATGCAGATCTTCCTGACTCTTGTCTCGTCTATCGTTCACATTCATGCAGGTGCCTTTATTATCCTGCCTTGTATTGAGACTTTATTGTACTTAAATTGTTTTCAAAGGATTCTTATTGTTGATTATATTTTATTTTGTCACAACAAACTAGTAATGGTCAAATAGGGACACACTAAAATTAAATATTTAATTTTATTACTCATTTATTTGATTACTTAATTGTCCTGCTCGTGGGAATATGACTTACAGCAGAGCACAGAAACAACAATTGCAATATTTACATACATACATTACAACAAGAGAGTTTTTTATGTGTCAGCACAACAACCTGAAACTTTTTTAAGTATTATGAATGTGAGATAAAACTAAATGTGTGCTAGTGTGTAGTGTGTTAAATGGGATTACTTGTCATGTAAATCAAGCAAACATTGCACTATAGGTAAAAATTAATACACAATGGTTGAAACTATTCCAAGATTACCTTTCAAATGTGCTTTTCCGAAATACAACGATCTTTAGTTTACAATGATGCAAAGAAGCAGTAGATCCTCTATCCGACAAACTGGAATCAGAGATAGTTACCTTTTCTCCTTAACAAATGATTTAAATTATGAATCAATCATGAAAATAGTTCTGTAAGTATTGAGAGTTTGGTATTGATAATAAGCCAGTTGGTGTATCAGATTATATTCAGCTACAGAGCCTGATTTGTGAAAGTAGGCCGTCATGTTTCAGCAGTACAAGGCTTTGTAACTTTGTTAAGAAACAAGCACTACAAATACTAATGATAAAACTGATAATAATATTTTAGAATACAACTACTAATAATCATTATTTGTATTATTGTTGAGAAATAATAATGATATATAATAATAAACAGTGTAAACCCCAGCTAGTGATTTGATATGATTGAACAGCTACTCAATAAACCTTGTGGTTAGCTAGCTCTTCTCCCCTTGGCTACAAGTAAAATATAAAATTATTACAACTTATTTAAAAAAAAATCACGATTAATTCTTTATTATTTACAAATGAAGGTAGTTAAGTTAATTGGGTCCCTCGATGTTTACATCTACTGGTTCCATCTTCGGTAGTTTACCGGGTGTGCGCTGCCATCTTGTGGCCTTAAAGAGGTATCGCAGCCAGAGTCAGATATTGCAGTGGTGATTAAGGTAACTCCACAGGATGGACAGAACATGTCTGTGTGTGAGTGGAAGTGAAGAGCTCTACACTTATCCTGTCTCTATATTTATATAATATAATTATTACGTTATATACTATTCAATATAGTTATTACATTATAAATATATATATTAAAATAATAACCATCAGGCCAGTCAATAGACCTGTACCCGCGTCGTGTGTCAGTGTGACCAGCAGGGGTCGCTGTGCAGGCTCAGCTGTGACTTTGGTGGCCACAGTTTTATCAGCAGAGGCAGATTTACTGACTCTGACCAGGAGGAGGACCACGGTCTGTGAAAACATCTACTGACGGCAGCACTGACAGACCTGTGAACGTCACATGCACCTGGACACGTCCTCCTGAGCTGGAGCGGCTGGATGTCAGAGCCGCGGCGGGGGGAGTGTGCGCCGCCCTGCGCCACACGGAGCTGCTGCTGCTGCTGCTGATGCTGCTGCTGGTGATGCTGGTGATGGATGGACCGAGCGCAGCGGAGCGATAGGGCGCATTTCTTAAGTCCTCTCCCCACCTCCCAGCCCCCCCGCACCCACTCACAGCCCTGGACACGCGACGAGACCGCGGGACCCGCCGCCCGTGCCCCCCGCTCACACGCACGCGCCAGGATCGGTCCGATGTATTATTTACGACCCAAACTTCTTCTGCAACTTGTGCCCCGGATATGGCTCCCGCTTTGAGGAGTGGACGCGCGGCGGCGGAGCCCGGTGTGTGCCCGCCGCGGAGCCCGGGCAGCGGCGGAGGAGGAGGAGGAGGAGACGGGAGGCGCAGGTGGTGCTGGCGCGGAGCCGGCGGAAGAAGCGTGGCCGCAAACTGCCTCCTGACCGCGGGGATGCTCTCACTGCTCGTCCGGTGCGCTACGGCCGCAGAGGGTAAGCAAGCGCAAGCACGCACGCATGCACGCACGCACGAACGAACGCACGCCCCTGGAGCTGTATGCTCCTAAAAGCGCGTGCTGGTGTGTGGCATTAACCTCTGCCACATGCACCGTGCGCGAGTTGTTTTTTTATTGTGAAGAGTTAGAGCAGATCGGCTGCACAAAGGGAAGATGCTTCCTCTTGTAACCCGCACATTCTCTGCTGCTGGCTGCGTGATTCCCAGCAGGCTGCGGGGACACCGCACATCCGATGCTTCTATCAATGAGGGGAAAGTATGTGTGCTCCATCGGGAGGAATCACAGATGAGCTCCGTGCACATGCAGGAGGCTGCTGCTCTTTTGTGCAGAGGAATTTGCGCAGCCAGGCAGTTAGTGTCCGGCAGGAGGATGGATTCCCTCCCTGACCTGCACGCACATGATGTGATGTGCAGTGGGAGAGCTGCTGCTGCTGCTGCTGATGAGGATGAGGATGAGGATGATGATGATGGTGTTGAGGATTTGTGTTTTTGCTTGTGTGTGATGTAACTCTCCTCTCTCTCTCTCTCTCTCTCTCTCTCTCTCTCTACTAATCTTTGCACCTGAGCCTGGAGGAGCCACTCAACTCTTTTGTCTCACTGATCAGATTGCACTGAATCCCTGCTTCACTCCCCTACTCTCTTCCTCCCCTCTCCTCCTCCTCCTCCTGCAGATGGACTCATTATCTCTCCTCATGGTCTCTTCTCAACTTCACCTCCCCTCTTCCCACTGTCCTGCATTCTGCATGATCCACGGCAGAGGTTCATTACAGATGGTGGTGGGAGCTGTGGTGGGAGCTGTGGTGGGAGCTGGTGAGCTGTGGTGGGAATGCAGTGCAGCCACAGGACAGTCAGGGTTTCAGAGCATCTGGGTCAGCACAAATGACACACATGCTGTACCCACACCGGCCGACGTAGCCGCCCTTCAGCCATGAACGCTCCATCACCTTTCTCCCCCTCATGCACTTCTACATAAACCAGTGTGAACGTCTCTGAGCATCAGCACAATTGGAAATGGAACCGATCGGGAGAGTGTGTGTCCAACAGCGGCTCCGTCAGCCTCCTGTCCACGCAGTCAGCAAACTGTGCTGTGGTGGCTGTAGTCTCACCTCTGCTGATGCACTGCTACAGAAGCACAGTCTCCTCCTCCTCCTCCTCCTCCTCCTCCTCCTCCTCCTCCTCCTCCTCCTCCTCCTCCTCCTCCTCCTCCTGCTCCCCCTCCTCCTCTTCTCAGTCAGCACATCCATTCTTTAACACATGAGCCAGGCAGCAGCACCTGAACTGTACAGTACATACATGTTGGAAGAGTCATACACATACATACATTATTCATCTGTGGGACAAGGAGACTGTGAACCTGGACTGTTGTCATTACTGTAGGTAGAAGAAGTGCTGTAGGATCCTTAGGTGTGAGTGTTCACCAGTCTACATGCTGCCTTTTAACTCTTTTAACTCTTTTAGCTCTTTTGGTTATTCGTTTGAAAAAAGGGAAGATTGAAAAAAAGTAATCTAGTGTTTTCTCATAGTCACACAGAGTATGTTTTCCTTTGTGACTCTCTGATGGAGTCCAGTATGTTAATGGAGGAGCAGCAGCTCTCTTTACTACTCTCTGGATTTGAATTGATTGATTGATTTGTTGAGTTTCAAACTCGTGAGCTCACAAGACAAATTCAAAGAGATTCAGTTTACATGACGTTCACGACTTTGTCTTTGCTTTCGTGCATTTTCTGTAAATCTCACCAAAATAAAATCTATTTAACAAAGACAAAGTTACATTTAAGATTAATACAAATTATTTGATTATTCAACAATGGATTGTGAATCACGAAATGTGCTCAGTTCCCTTCAATCAGTGACAGAACCACTTTAATTGTGAATATCTCAAATAGATAATATTGCATTATACACTGTTTTAAAACAGACAGGCTACAACTCTTCTGTTGCATCCTGGTTCATCATTCCCACTCACACACATCCAACATCATTCAGCCTTTATAAAAACACACGTTATGAGCAAGATACCCTCTTTAAAAATAACAAAACAATATATCATTATGCGTCTTTGTTCGGATAAAATCACATTCGGGCTGCTGTGGATATAATATCCATCATGTCGGAGAAATCTAACTAGAGGCACCATTATCACAGTGGAGGTAATCTACATTCACCGTCTTGGATAAAAAACATGATTGACAACAGATCTTAAATGATAAAAGCAAGTTTACACTCACCCTCCTTCATAAAAATTACTTAAAGTGTCATGTTGGCTGCTCATGAACTACTGGAGACACTGAAGCTCAACAAGCCGCTGCAGTGTAGAAATGAGGAAAAGAAGGTTTGCTCTCATCACTTCAGTTTCCTGTGACTTGTTAGATATCTTACAACACTCACCGGTCAATGTTTCAGGTGTAAAATGTGATGAAAATTTAACTTGGTCACAGTTTTTAAAATAAATCTCTGGGAATCCAATCAGGCTGTTCATTCACGTCAAAAAATGTATCAGTATTAGCCAATTAATCTTTATTCTGCTAAATGTCACTGTCTGTATTACACTGTGTATGTATGAGCAGACTCTCAGTTTGCTCCCAACAGGTAACGTCCAGACTCACAGTTTCCTCTCTTAATTTGTGGAGCCAGTAAAACATGTGGTTACTATGGAAACGCCAATACTAATATTTCCCCCTCAAACCCATCAGTCGGAGTAGAGGACAGTGCAGGGGCGTCTCCACGCAGTCAGATTGATTTTTAATTCTCTCACAGAATCTCTTGTTTGCTTTCTTATAAACGCAGCAGCAGGAATCGTGTCCACAGATCAGCTCCGGGACTCAACGAAGGAATATTTATTCCCTTCCTCTGACGTCAGGTCTGTTTACTCCGACGGCGACCACAACAAGGCGCCCGCCGCTCCTGAGCGCTGACAGCTTGGTTTTGATGGGGGTTAACCTCCTAGACCTCTCGCCGTATGAGATCCCATCCCTGGGCTTTTGCCAGTCATCACTTTCTGCTTAAGAAAACATTGAAAGGAGACATGACAGAATGGGATTCAAAACCCCTGTTTCCTATTTGCAATGCGGTCCAGGGATTTTTTAATCCATAAAATGACTGTTAATGTGCATCACGTAACCAGCGAGCTGCACAGCACGACCCGCTCTCTCTTTGGTTTGCTTGGTTTTCTCTTGTTTTCATGTGGTTAAGCATCATGCAGTTTTCTTCCCCTCCGTCTGGTTTAGCCTTTTCAGGGGTTGTCACGATGGTTAATGTTCAAACTACTTCCAGGAATTGGTTTTTAAAAATAAAGAGCCATGACTCACTCTGGGGCTGATGACCTGTATGCACCAGCTCAGGGGTTTTCAGGAGCAAATAAGGGATGGGATATTTTGTCCGGTTTTATTGTTTATTTGCCTCGTTCCCCCTCATTGCAATGATTTACTGTACCGCAGTTAATTATGTTGCGGGGGAGCATGTCAGGAGGGCTTTCCCCTGTGTGTGTGTGTGTGTGTGTGTGTGTGTGTGTGTGTGTGTGTGTGCGCGCAGTCACATGCTTTCTCCTGAGCTGTGGCCTCGTTGGTACTTCGCCCTGATGCAAACATTAGTCTTTGTGAACACATAAAATGAAATCGATAACCGGTGCTGTCCATGTTAAAGGACTGGTTTAAATCCTATCCACAACCCTCCACATGTTTTCTCCTGTGCGTTACACAGATGTTCCAACAGGGAGACCAGCTCGGCTCAACATTACGTAAGAAGTTGAGTGACAGAAATGAAAACGCTTGAGGGGCAGGAAGCGAATACCGAGTAATTTAAAATATATTTGTGCAGGTAAATGAGCTTTCATTAAGACATCCCTCCTCGCTGTAGTTTACTCCCAGGATTCTTTCAGTCTGTGTCTGTCAGATCTTAAAGAAAGTCAGAAGGTCCACAGTCTCCTTCACTGCTGTAAACACTTCTACAACAACATGGAGACAGCAATAAGGAGACAGGCCGCTAATTAGTATTGTGGACCATCTGCCACACATTATCCCTCATATAGTTCAGTGCAATCAGGGAATATTGTGTGTGTGTGTGTGTGTGTGTGTGTGTGTGTGTGTGTGTGTGTGTGTGTGTGTGTGTGTGTGTGTGTGTGTGTGTGTGTGTGTGTAGTGTGTGTGTGTGTGTGTGTGTGTGTGTGTGTGTGTGTGTGTGTGTGTGTGTGTGTGTGTGTGTGTGTGTGTGTGTGTGTGTGTGTGTGTGTGTTTGTGTGTTTGCATGTGTGGGTTATGAGCTGTCTCCATGTTTCCCTCCTGTATCTCCCTGCACCTTTACGTCTCCATGTTGCTCCCTCTCTCCCTCCCTCTGTGTCGCCCTGTGTTGTGGATGCTAGGCTCTGCTGTGGCTGCAGATTTATTAGGACACTCTGTATGACACAGAGCACCGCTCCACCCAAGGCCACTGTTTAATCACGCCGGACCACAGCAGAGGAGGGCACCAGGGGACGGATTCTCTGGGACATTTAGGGCTCTCCAATCTGAAGACTGCTATAAACTCCTCCTCTCATCTTTTGGATTAAATATAGCGCGACTATCCAATGAATCTCTCAGATTTAGCTCACATAAGTGATTAAGATATTAAGGCGAATTAAAATGCAAATCCACTAACTATATCAAAATGCAGACCAGATAGACAAACTTAGAGTAAACTGTCAACAGATCTCCTGTAGGGCTTTATTCATGGTTCGTTTTAAGTCATCTGAAAAAAGTGCAAACGGATACTACCACTTATTTCTATTTTACAAAATAAGAAAGTTGAAAGTGTGATTTGATGAAATCACTTTAGCCTAACTTCTGAACCATCACTGTGTATCCACATGCTCCTCAGAAGGTCCCATCTCCCGAGTCCTTGTTCTGACTTTGGTGTGTCCGTGTGCTTTGAAGTCAGAAAGTGGGAAAAAAAACATAAACACTGAAAACGAAGCTTGTTGAATTTACGAGTTTAGATCGTTTAAACAACACCTTGATGTCTCTTTCCAATATTTGCACAATAATGAATATCAAAGAAAAAGGATCAGGTGTGAGTTATAAGAGAGAAATAATCTAAAACGTCTGTATCTGTGCTTGTGACAGATGGACACAGTTTGCAAACTGACAAAAAGTTCTTAATAGAAGCTGGGGCTGATTGTAAAAATATTTAAATTAGTTTATAAGTGATGACGTAGTTCTGACTTGATATAAAGCTCATGTGAATATTTCCAGTAGAGGTCAACAGATTTTTCCGACCCCATATGAACGCCCAATGATTCTTTGAGGGAATCAGGTGTTCGGGGCTCCTACATTTTGCTCGTGTGTTTCCATCTGTGCAGGCCAACGAGACTCCTGCTCAGGTTGAAATGTTCACTGCATCTCACCAGACTTCATGCAGTGTGATTTTTAAAAGTGCTATTTATCTCACTCCAACATCTGCAGCAAAAAGCTCAGATAGTCGAGGAGATGTCAATCACGTGTGGTCTGTGCAGGCCCGCACAATCCTGAAGTGAGGCCTAATTATCCCCAAATAAGTGAAATCACCCGTGTGGGTTTATCGTGTCAGGACTTTCAGACGTTCCTTGACGCGTATTTAAAGGAAACTGAACGATTGGATATGGCTCCTACGAGTTATTCCAGCGAATCACTTCTTGGGATTCACAGATCGGGCCTTGACTCCAGAATACATTATTAATATGTACATTTAAAAATGTAAGAGGTTTTTTAGCAGAAATGAACCAGGCTGGATCAGATCTGAATTTTGATCTCTGCTGTGTATAGATGAGGGAGACAAGAGGGTGAGGAAGAGGGTCATCAGTCATATTTAATGGCGTCACTGTCATCGTATCATATTCAGTCCACTTACAGATGGAAATGCTAAGTGTAGCTGTAGGCTTTGCTTTTTTACACGCAGGCCTCTGTGGTCTGTGGCATTGCGGCTAATATATTGTCACCTCTGAACGAGTGAATGTGAATCACAGAAGCCCAATGAATCCTGGGAAACGTCTGCCTGAGCTGGATCGGCCGCTCCGAGCCTTCGTAGCTTCAGGATGAAAGGACACATTTGTCAGAGTCTTCAGAACTGGACGGCCGCTCAATAATCGGTTTTCACCAGCAGTGTCTCTGAAGTTTGCCGTCCCTCAAACAGCTAAAGTTCAAATGTGCTCAAATAAATTAAGACTTTTGACATTTAAAGTTAATTACATTCAAGTTCTTTCCGTTGTTTCCTAGCCAACCCTATAGCATTAGCAGCTGTAACCATCCAGGACCAAACTTCATTCCTTTACTCGTCTTTAGTGCTGCAAAGGGAAACCAAACTTAATGCTTGTGTTTCTATCAGCCCTGACGAAGGAGTGCTGTCTTAGGTGTGTGTGTGTGTGTGTGTGTGTACCCCTTGTCTTGTAAACGCAGTGATGGCTGAAGCTCTTGGCAAGCGACCATTACTACCATCTACTCCCGGCAAGAAACCGTCCTTCATGGCAGGGAAAATAAAAGCCTTTTCAGACATGACCTGCAGGTAAACTCCGGAAAATTGGCAACAGAGTTTGCCCCGTAGTCTGCCACACATGCACAACACAAAGCAGCGGGAGGTTCTCTGCACAGACGCGTTCACAACAGCATCAAATCCTTCGCATTATTCAGGCGAGAGGAGGAGCAGCCGGGTGCAGCAGACACCATCATGTTTACAGCAGCCCGACACCATCGTCAGCTCCCATCGCCACCAACCCTCCTGACTTCTTCGTTGGTGTCTTCTGTGTGAATGACGGCACCTTTTCACCGGGAGATATTTGTTGTCATTTTGTTTTGTTTTTCATTTTTGCGTCGGTCGTGTGTTAGAGGAACGTTTTCTTTCATGTTGTCGTTTCATTAAGTTGTTCCCATAGAAAAATACAGATGAATGGGACATTGTTGGTCTGTGACCTCGTTTCCAGTAAGAAATCTTTTGCGACCACAACGATCATATTGTCATGTAAATGTGGGTATGCCATTCTTTTCAGTGCTCTAATTGGATTATATAGAAATTTAGGTTACGCTGGGATAATTGAACATGCAGTGGAATCACATCATGGTGAGAAAAATGTGAAATTTCTCTTTGAATTAAATTCAAAGAGTCTGACCAACATTCATTGAGCTTATTGTCTGAGGAGTTTTCTTCTCTGGTGGAATTTCATAGATTAACTTCTCATCAATATTGGAGCATCAGGTACATCTTCCAGTCCTGATAGGAATTATTCTACAGTCTTAATTTATTTAAGAACTCATTCATTACAAATGTAAGCGTCTCCATGTAGCACCAACATAAAGAGATATCAACCATGGTAAACTATGACTGTAACACATTAGTCTATAGAGAAGCCTCTCGTTTGAAATCTCCGTGACATCACTGATTCACTGCCTCGCTCTGATTTCTAGCTTTAGTGAGGCAGGTGGAGACGGGAGGAAGCCGACGTGCTGCAGAGACGACAGCATCAGCGAAGCATCAAAAGTCCTGGGGAAGGATAAGCTGAACTCAGAAAGCATTAAAGGAAATGTTCGTTTTAGAAGCCTATCTTATAAATCAGTAATCAGACTGTCTTAGGATTTTAAGTCCCTCCTTCCGGAGTACAGAAGTAGGTTTGGAGCTCATACTCATCCACGCTGGAGGTAATTTTAATAACTCGTACAAACAGAAGAAAGGTTTGTTGAAGTTTGATTGCGTGAAGCCAAAGTTGTGTTAAGATACGGCCTTATCATTTGTCATAAATAAAGAACATTTTGCTTCTGCCACACACACAAACACACCAAACACACAATATATAGCCTATTTAAATGCACAGACTTTTATGGGCATTCATTAATCTATTGCATGTCACATTTGTTTGATTTATTCTTTACCTTAAGTCAAAATATGAGACAGGCCATTCCCCACTGAGCCATTCATTACTGGGATGATCAGAGTGTTTAGCACCACTGCCTCTGGAGAACTTCAGAGATACACACACAAGCACACACACGCACTCTAGGTCATACCCATTTGTAGCAAAAGTCCAGTCTGGCAAGTTTCTGAGGTTTTCTCCCTGCATGCTCCGTGGATATCTTATTAATTTGTCCTCAGAGACTGTGTGTGTGTGCGTGTGTGTGTGTGTGTGCGTATGTGTGTGATTTGTTTAAACTTGCTACACTCAGCACTTTGTAACCAGCCGCAGTGAGGGAACATTACTTTGTTTCTCAATATCATGTGTATCGCATCAATATTTTTGAAGCTAAAATACAGCTCAGTACAAGACCTGATATATTGCACAGGAGACCCAGAGCTCAATACTTAAAACTATAAAAATGGATGTGTATATTTTTCCATCTGGCAAACCAAACAAACAAACCAAATATAATATGATTTGACAGCACATACAGTCACAGTGAAATGCAGTGTACGTGGGTGTGGATGTGTGTGTTTCTGACCTTGTGTGTCCTTGTCGGCTGTGGCACCGTAATGCGTTACATACTAATCAAGGTCAGGAGTGTGTCCTTAGATAGATCATGGCACTTCATGGTACACACACACTTACATCTTAGTCATAATATTGTCACCTTGCAGACAGGCCTCTCCTTGATGGTGGACATCGTCATGAGATATGAATGACAGCTGTTTAGCTGAGCACATTAAATCTCCATAGTAGTCGTGACGGGGAATAACAGAATATCAGATTTATAAGGTAAATCGTTAAGGAAGCAGTTTAAACCATGAATCAAAAAGCTAAAGGTATCAAGGTCTGTCGTCTTGTTTTCTTCCATAAAGAATAATCTGATTACAAGTGGACACAAAAACTATATAGAGAATTAATTCCACTTAGTTTGTCCATTTATCAAAGAAACCCACAAAAAAACAAAAGAACATTTATTATTTTGAATCCTATATCTTTATACTTCAATCCATATGGCGCCATAGAGGAAGTGTCTCCCTTTTGATGTGTATTGTTGTGTCCCAGTTCTCATCTAATGGCAAGATGCTGACTCTAAGCCAAACCATTCCTGAAACGGGAACATCCATCCTCTTTTAAAGTATCTATGTGCCCACCATTAATCTAAACCTGCAGGATTCATAATCCCAGTCAAACCCCCCGAATCAAGACTGTTTTAAGAGTTGGTATCAGATTATGAGTCGTCTGCCAACCAAATCGGAATCAGAGAACATTCTCCCAGCAGATGGACTCATCTGAACTCTGGCTCTTCCTGCAGCGTGTGCTGTTTGTCCACCCACAGCTTGGACGGTCACCAGCAGAATCAATTAAAAAACATCCCTCCTTCTTTTCGCTACATTAAGCTTTTAATTCTCCCTTCAAGAGTAGTCTCTGCAATCTGCACTTTCTAAGGGCAGAAAAGTATTTGAAAGCCATGTCCCAGATCCATTATATACATATATATGTATATGTATATATGAATATAATGGATCTGGGACTCGTGTTGCCTTTTGCTGCAAAAGCAGAGAGGTGTAACACGAGCCTTGCTGCATGTACCACATCTGAAAAAAGCTGTTTATATGCTTCACTCGTAAAACAGGTGAATTGTGTCCCTGCAGGAAGATTTTAAAGAAGTCACTATTTTATGTGTATGCAAAGTCAGACAGGTTAACGACAGGAGCTGTGATGATCATAAATACTGAAATACAAAAATGAGTAATCACTGAGACAATTGTGTTCAACACTCACTGCCTCGGCTGCATCGTGCAGTTTGTGGTGTGTCCTTGACGAGTTGTGAAGGCTGCAGCCAGTGAGCAGGTTCACATTGGAAACTATCAGTTTCCCCTTGTGTCTTATGCTACCACTGTGTGTTGAGATAACAGAAAGTTGTGTCTCTGTACTTCCCCACAACCTCGTCCAACCAGGCTTACGTCATTGCTTTCCAAAAGCTAAAGAACCGCTAACTCATTTAAGAACATAACGTTAAAGAGCACATAGGACTTGATGATCATTGTAGCAACTACATTTAAAAATAATCTTCCCTTCTTTTCTTATTTTAACAACAAATTTGACATCGTAGTAAGTGAAGATTGAAAAATATAACTTAATAAGATTATCCTTAGTTCTGCCCTGACACAGTACTTGAGTTCAGGTTATCTATCTAAAAAAATATGTTCACATGGATCCAATACTCCTATATTAACCTGATTAAAATAATAGTCTGCTCTGACATGTAAACAGGAATCTGAATGAAATATTCTATGGGCAACTCATGTAAACATCATACTGGGAATAATAACGTATTCAGAATAAGGCCAGTAGTCTGAATATTGCAGTCCATGTAACTGGGTCATTGTGTGGTACCGTACACTGAAGCAGTCTCTGTCCATAGGGCCACAGCAGTTACTGATGGGGTTTAATCCCTGGATGTTGCATCTCAATCAACACAAAAAAAGGATTCGTTCTGACCCAGCACTATTTGTAAAGGTCAGTTTGTGAAAACGCAATGTCACAATTTCACGGCTGACGTTAGTTTTTTTTTATTATGGGCCTTCTGCTGGAAAACAATTTTTGACACATCCCCCGTTGATTTTGCAAACTTCCCATCATAGTTAGCTTTTCTTTGTGGATGTAGAAAATCAGTAAAAAGAAAATCCATTTGCACCTTTTGGTTCTGTCTTCACACTCATATCTCACTCTGGTTTTCACTCTGCAACAAATAATCTCCTCTCATTCTTAAAATTCGAACATTTCTATGAGCTGGCCTGAGAAAAGACAGACAAGGATTGTACACATCTGCTAACTGTGAATATGAGCTCTTTGTTTTCTCAGCTGTTGTCTCACAATCACTGTGCTTGATTATACATTTTCACTCAGCTTAAGGGTTGTCACACTATTACTTCTAAATCCTGTAATTGCATATGTCAGTTTACTACAGTAGTAGTGTGCAATCACTGTAAAATGATATTGTAACAATAGAGGCAGTGACACATAATAATTCAATGAAAGAAAACAACTGTGCTTGATTGTAAATAACTCAAGTGACGATTAAAGGGCTGTATGTGATGTTGTGGATTAGAAAGTAACTGATTAACAGATGACAAAATACTGGTGTAGTATTAAACAATGAACCAGCTCTTATACCACTACTCTGATCTGAAATTAGCATGCAGGATTTCTCATCAGTATTTTCATCCTGGTTGTTAACATGATGGGAGGATGTTGTTTGGTGGCCCTCACACTCGTAGCTGCACTGGCCGCGTTGTGTTGTGTTGTGTTGTGTTGAGGATACAGCAGCGGCCTTTGTCTGAGAGCTCATCCATCACGCTGCCTGCTGGAGTCGGCGGCGGCGCTGATCTCTGTGTTTGAGTGTCGAGGTTGAATATTTGTTCGCTGCGGTGTTAAGCACCAACAGCGTCGGTGTTGTAGCTCAAACGTGTTGTTGGATCTGGGGTTCAGCCGTTGCAATCTGCATAGTATTATTTTTATTCTCACCTTTTATATATTTGACGTTTCCCCTGTTCTTCTTTCGCTCTGAGGGAGGTGTGATGTCAACCAGTGCATGTTGTTGTTTCTAGTCCTGTTAACTTCAGCAAATATAGTGAAACAGCTCATTGTGTTCTCTTGTTTGAGAGCATCGCACTGCAGGATAAAGATATGGCCATTTGAACGTTTCCCAATGACTCACTAACACTAACAGAACATTACCAGTAGTCTAATTATTGATTAGTGGTCTCCAGTGTGGGAACAATGCAGCTGTAGAGATGCACAAGCAAAGGCTGCAATTTGTACTATATCATCATGGTCAATGAAATATTTGTAGAGTGAATAATTATGAAAAATGCATGTGACCATTTTCCAGTGCAGATTAAAAACCAAAGATATTCAAGCTACAATAGTATTGGATGAAAAAAGGCTGAAAATATTCATGTCTGAGAGGCGGAAACCTCCGAAGTTTTAGCATTTTTTGTTAAATTAGTAAAACGGTGCATTTATTATCTGCTAATTGGCCTAATTAATGGTCCTAATGAGCTGTTTGGATCTATTTTAAATCTCAACACTTCCAAACTGTATCCAGTGTATAAAGATGTATATTGCATTGCCGTCCTTATTATCATGAATATTTGGATTTAAAAAGAGATAAAATCCAAAATCCTTCTAAATCCTACAACTCAAGGTAAGCCCTGATGTGGCGGTCGGCTGCTGCTGTTGCTGGTCGTGACCCCAGGTTGTACCTCATTCTGATTGTGTGACCTGTGTTCATTCTTATGTTTGACTCAAGTGTGGATCTCAGAGGGGATCATGGAGGCTTAACAGGCTTAGCCCACCTTGTTATCCCTCTTTGTCCCCATCCCTCCGTCCTCGTCATGCCCCGACAAACCTCCGCTGCACACACAGTCCATAAACACGGTCAGGGTCGGCATCTGCTCGGCCTCATACGTTTAGTGGTTGTCAGTATAAGGGTCTGGTCCTCTTAGGAGGTCTTGTTACACAGATGTGGAGGTGGTCTGCCCTACAGTCGAATTAATGTGTCTATTTTAAATATTTATCTTTCATTTGTGCTTTTTCTTTTGAAATACTGAAAACATTCAGAACACCCTGCACCAAGCTCAGGTATAAGAAGGTGAATGGCTCCACTGGTTCCTGTGGTACACAAACAGATTAGTTTTTTTTGTCTTGCCACCTGAGATCATCTCCTTCTGCATCCTGTTTATGTAAATACAGTTGACATGGGCGACATGAATTATTTATGGTTGTGACAGGATCACACTGGTGTTATTTGCCATCTGCAGTAAATGAAGAGACATTTTCCTATGACACAGATCTTAAAATTAAAGGAGCAAAACGCCTTGAGCTGAGATTTACCATAAATAACTTATTAGTACAATAAATGCAGATTAATTAGTACTGTTACAATTAGAAGCTGACTGCTTTTATAAACGGTGCTCTTCTGTGTTGAATTTTGCAGGAAGTTCTTTAACAAAAGGGGAAGGGAACATTTAAGTTGTTTTTCCACACCTCTACCTAACAGGGATAATAGTTCTTTTCTGCAATCCTGTTTTTCTCCAGACTTCACCGGGCCACAGCAACAACTGTATTGATCTGTTATATTGATAGTTAGAACTGTGGCAGCATCTTAATCAGGTTGCTGGATGTCAGTGGTGGAATGTCATTTAGGATATTTAAGAGGTGCAATTTTGGGGGTTAGGTCTACTTTTTGATTATAAATTAAGTAGTGATTTTCTGTCCAACAAATGGAAATAATTTTCAGCAAATAACCAGCTCGCAATACCTCTGATTTATATGGCGAAGACCGACACCTAGGTTTGGAACCACTGGACTAAAATAATGAATTGTAGATAAGGTTACTTTAATCTATCACCACCTCAATGAGCTACAGCAAAAATAAAGATAAATAATCTCATATAGAATTTGTTTTAGATTATTATAATTGTTGTCCAGAATCGAACGAGGCTTCTCCTTATGCCCTTCCGCTGCTGCGTCACTATCTGGTGTCCTCCACTGACCCCCACCTGTCATTTCACACCCACTGTCGTAATCCCCCCCGACCCATCACAGCCCCAGCATGCAGCTAAACTCTCACACTCATCCCTCGCCTTCTCTGATATGCACGACCCCAGGAGACGGCCACCAGCTCCGGTTTGACACAGTCCCTTCTCTCGCTGTCTCTCTGTGTGTGTCCAACACACACAGTGTAAGTGTGTTGGGTTATACCAGGACAAGACTTGATCTAAAGGGATAGTTTAAAGAAGCAGTGACGTAAAGACTGTTCTTGCAGATTTATTGGACGTGTTTAAGATTAACAGGTTTGGAGGTTTGTTAGTCTATGATATAGGATTAATATGCACATATTTAATTTTTGAAGATAAAATGATCGATATGCTTTTGCACAATCTCAGTAACAAAACCTTTCTGTGTCTGTTTTAAAGAAACAGAAAACTTGGATGTATGATGCTTCCATGGCAAAGATATTGTGTGTGTTTACCTTTTGCTTTTATCTGTGGCTCCCCCAGTCGCTCTGTCTGCTTTCAGCCCTGACAGTTCAGAGGACGGTGCTGCCTCTGGGCGCCGTGCTGAAGTGAAAGATGACTGGTTTTTAATGGGACTGGGTTTACCTGCAGGAACCGACCGAGTCCTCTGACATCCAGTCATCCTGTCTCCATCTGATCACCCCGAGCCTAAAAGGAATAGTTCAACCCAGACATATTTAAAAATTTCATATACCGTTAAACCAGACGTCCCTTAACCAATCTACCTCGAATGTCAGACATAATTTGTCAGACTTACATTTATTATAATAATCTCATAATTTCGAACTGTTGAGGGGTAACGTTAGCTTGATATAATTGTTTTCAAGTGTATTATTAATGTTTGTGGGATCAGCGGTTTGCTGAACAACATGCAAAGTTTTATTCACTGAGTTAAAGATATTTTAACATGTCATCCCAAATAAAATATAAGTTCTTGACTTTAATATTGAAAGGCAATCCTTTGTGCATTCAGTGGTATTAACACATCCATTAGATAAAAAGAAGTGACAAGAAATAAATAAAATAGATATTAGAACACAATGTATAAGCAGTGGAATATAAATAAATAACATTTGAAGCACGATAGGTATTAAATCACACAATTAAATTGAAAGGTCAAATTATATTAAGATTTTAAACACAAAGATAGAGTAGTTAAAAGGCCACTGAAACATTTAAATGTCTTTTAAAAGAAAATCTTTGCTGGTAGAATATACAATATTAATGACATTCCCTCTTTATTTCATAGCAATTTTCATCATTTTAAAATAACATCTCTCCTTAATGTGCTTTATGTGCTGCGCTTGTGATGTATATGTAATGAGACGCAGTGGCCCGGAGACAACCCAAGACAAGTTTCCCTATGGGACTATAAATTATACCTTACTTTGAGTTACCTTAATTTACCTTTCTTTAGCTTAATTTACCTTACCTTACCTTACCTTACTTTACCTCACTTTACCTTTCTTTATCTTAATTAACCTGACCTTACCTTACCTTACCTTACCTTACCTTACCTTACCTTACCTTACCTTACCTTACCTTACCTTACCTTACCTTACCTTACCTTACCTTACCTTACTTTACCTTACCTCACCTGACTGGTAGTTGTTGTATTGGACTTTTAATGTTTTGCTTGTGGACAAAACAACTCAAATTCAATCACATTCAAGAAAAAACCAACAGAAACTTCAAACAAATACAGGCTATGAAATTAGCTGTGAACATAATTTACCTGAACTCAAAATAGAAATGACCCTTATTTGACTCCGTACACTGCTGACACGACAGTTTATTTTATTTGTATTATTTCATTGTCAGCATTTGTCAGTTTTTGGCCTATTAATTATCAGGTGTTGAGGATTATTTCTGTCCATTGAACAGTATACGAAAAAAACAACCAGGCATTTGGCTGATTTCATGGTCATTCACATTCTTGCATCATCTTTATTATTTCCATACAGTTTATACCGGCTGTGTTGTTGATGTGATGGTTTACTTCAGGGACCTCACTGTCGAGCAACATACATAAACTAAAATGCTCTTGAACCATCTTGCATTTATTTGAGTTCATGTTTTGCCTCCTAATGAAACAATACATGTTCTTATGTCTCAGGTCAGGATTAGTTGAATGTATACTCCTCAGTGTGTTTGCTGGTGGAGCAGTAAAACCTGTACAAGATGGACCAGGACTTATTGTACAGTAAGAGAAACACAGATCCGAAAGCTCACTGTATTGTTTAGTCAGCAGTGTTTCCAAATTTAGGAATTTAATCACCTCATTATCTCTGGGCTCGTTAAACGCTCTTGTTTCTATATTTTGCCTTTTGCACGACTTCATCTTTCACATAATACAAAAACATTGTTAAAGTGCTGAGTGTCCACAGTTGTTCTGGTTTGTTGTGTCTATATCCTTCATTCACCGAACTACTGTTCTCAACTCACATAATGAAGCACAGAAATAAGTTGGTTTTGCTGCTTTTTATCCATTTTTCACCAAGAGGGTCTGAGCCAGCAGGAGTTTGAGCCAGCAGATATATGATCCCTCACGTGGGAGTACAGAGAATGTGTCCCCTGTCACCTTCCAAAAAGCGTTCTAAACGCCCTGAATAATGGCTCTCATGTGTGTTTTACTGAGCCAGTGCGGCAGAGGAAAACATAGAAACACTCCATTGGAACATTTTCCTAATAAAGACGCAGCTACAGGAATAAATGGCTGAAATATCAAGTGGTGGGCTATTTAGGAAGGACAATGCACCAGTGATAATGTGGCTACCAGAGCCGTAGTACTCAATGTGAACATGTCAGCTCATTCAATCACTTTTCTCTGTCTTTGCTCATTGTCGCAGTTTAACTCACTCACACACACACATACAAACACACACACACACAGACACAGACACACACACAGGGACATGGACAGTGGAGAAAAGCCTTATTGAACAGTAACAGGAGAAGACTGAGAGCAGCAACCTAAGCCATGAGTCCAGTGTTCTGAGCTACGTCAGGACAGAAGGGTCGACATGTCAGACTACAATGGACGAAGAGTTGGAATGCATTTTTTAAATCCTTAAATTCTGCATTGGTTTTAATGTACATTTAGCCAAAAATGTAAACTAAGTTTGATATAAACCTTCACATTTTCACATGTCGCGCTCTACAGAACAACAAGGGTAAAAAAGGTATTTAGACATCTGACAGTGTAACCTTGTTTGGCTTCTTCTCTGAGTTTCTGTTCAGTCAGACGTCTGTGGGCAGGTCGCGTTACGATCACGTACGGCTGACTGACGTGTTGCAGCGAGTCGATTCCTCTCTCTCACTCTCAATCCTCTCTCTGAATCATTTTCCCTGACATATTTTTGAGTTCATGGTCTGTGAGAGATGTAATTCACGCCTGTTTTGTCTCCCTCTCTGCACTAAAGATGTCAGGAGACTGTAAAGAGCCTGTAGAAACTACTGCAGGTTAAACACGGGCTTCAATAGGATGTAAAGAGCTTGTTAATAATGCAACAGTGTTAAATACCATAGTTGCAGTCGTCTGTCAGAGATTATCTGATGTAATGAATGAACGTGTTGTTTTCTGAGGCTGTAACAGCAAAACACGACTAGAGTGTGCTGTATTTGGGAATAACAAAGGTATATTCTTCATTAACAATTTGACCTCTGTGATATATTTTCTTTACTAATACATACTCATAATAATCATCCAAAATGTATCCACCAATGTTCAAACCCAGAGAAATCCATAATTTAATTCCAGACATCGACACGTTTCAGTTTGGTCGCCTTTTAATTGCTTCATATTCACTTTACTCTTCTCTGACATAATTTCTGCTGCAAATGACATATGATGAAGGAAAAACACACAAATAGCCAGTTAGCCAATCCACTGTTTGTACTAGTCACTCATAAAGGATCATGATTATTCATTGTCGTTTTCTGCATAACGTGAATAAATCTTATACATGACCTCATCCAAGAACACAGTTTGTTCCCAGGTAGATTTTCCTCAGCAATGTTGTTAAAGACTCCCATGATGCCATGCTGCTTCAAGACTTCATCAAACTGAGTCTTTTATTGCTTTGATACAAGATCCTTAGCGGCCAAAGTTACATAGTGAACACATAAATACGATTTGCTAGTGTGTTGAAACTTCCTTTAAAGGTTCAGTGTGTAGGATTTAGTGGCATCTATTGGTGAAGTGTCATGTAGCAGCTGAATACCCCTCACCTTACCCTCCCCCTCCAAGCACGTAGGAGAACCTGTGGTAGCCTACAGTTTAAAGGTGTTTAGTTTGTCCACTCTTGGCTACTGTAAAAAACATGGCAGCCTCCGTAGAGAGGCCCCCGCTACTGACGTAAATATATACAGTATTTAAATATAAAATGCTAGTTCTAGGGTAAAGAAAACCACAATTTGTCCAAATTAGATGAAACTAACTAGTGAAATCACTGGGGTTGTGTGATATTCAATTTCTTACAATAGATCCCTTTCACCTAAATATTACACACTGAACCTTTAAAAAAAATATTGAATCCATGCTACAAACAAATTGTGTTCCTTGGCCTAACCTTGTAACTTACTTATCTGAAATACCCAAACAAACAAACAGATAATCGGTCAGGACCAACAACTTTCTGTAACCTCCTCGTCAGAGTCAGTGACTTATGATTCAGTGACTGACCATGAACAATTGTCTGCACTCTTTCGTGGGTTAAATGTCTGCTGGGCTTTGTTCCAGACAGCTCATGCGTGTTCAGCCTGCTGTGCTAATTGCACCCTCTGTAAATACATAAATTCATAAATCACAAATTCCTGGATGCTCGTGACATCCTTATTCCATCCACACCGTCTCCTCATCAGTGCATAGGATCCCAGATCAATGCTAACTGCTCCTGCAGCCCTGCATATACATGAGGCCACAACACGTATATATATTCAACTTTTGCTCATTTATAATTCTCTCCTCGCAGACTTCCTCTTCTTCCAGCCTCACGATTGAAGCGCTTATTTATCCTTTTAATAGAACAACAACAGCTCACAGCGCTTGTATATGCTCCTGCCATCCATAAACAGGGAGAGCAGGAGGGACTTCTCCGGCTTCTCCCGAGGACGCAGCAGACCGGGCTCCTTGAAATTTGCTTCTCTGCTCCCGGGGTTCCATCCACATCAATGTTGAATTGTGCTCTCTTGTTTACCCTTTTCTGCACATAAGAGAAGCAAAACAGCTCCAAGCTAAAGCAGAAGCAGTGTATAATGTGAGTGGAGCAGCAGGATCCCGGGCAGTGTCATGTCTGTGTCCTGGCAGCTCGGAGATAGCGCCGGCTGCAGATGGGGGGGGGGAAATGAGTGTGGAAATGAGGTCTCTGGTTTGTTTGTGCTGGTTGCACAGGGATGAGACAAGTGAAGCTCTCTGTTAACAAAACCAAATCTTTTATTCATACATGCTTTAACTTTTGACATAAATGTATTGAAAAAACTTTATTTCATTTGTTCGCACTTTCATCGAGGCTGGAGTATGATGAAATATTCAAAACTATGAGGTCTGTCTGCATGGACGGAAAAACATTATAGCGCATGTGGTAGGGCAAGCTTTCTGTAGCTCATGGTAGCGCGAGATCTCTTATGTTATTATGAGAAACTATGGCGGAAATGTAAATAGAAATAATCTAATACAGTCTAGATAATTAATGCAAAACACTGATTTACAGTTGAGACTAACTCACGATTAGTTTGGATGAATAATTGATACCAACGTTTAAAAAGAGCTTTTGTTTCACATTGATGTTGAGCAGCATTAGTAGTCTAGAATAAAACCTAGTAATATGTCCATCATAATGTGACACATTCTCTTATTCTGCTTTCAAGATAAAAACCTCATGGTGTTAAGAATCATGTCCAGTGTAGAGTAGTTTTCCTTCCAAAGAATAAAATTAACTAATTAATTAACTTATTTCCCTTTTCATGTTCCACTACTTAACCAAACTAATGTTCTTCTTTCTGTAGTCTCTCTTGAAGACAATTTATCTCTCTTTTCATACCCTCCAGCCTTTTCTTATCACCCCCCTCTCTTTCTCTCTCCCTCTTTTTATCTGCACACCTCATCCTCTCACGTCCATTATCGAAATCATTCCATATGCTCAACTCAGTCGGAGCAGGTGGCGAACCACAGGTGGACCCGGCACCTCCGCTCCGGACTGGCTGCCGTCCCGCGCACCCAAATTCATGTCGCCACGCTGAGCAGGGGAGGGACGGGCATGGAGGAAGGAAGGGGTGCAGGACGGTTCTGTTTCATGTTGATGACCAGGTGGTTCAACTGAGTCACCTCGTCGCGGCCTTGAGGCAGGACGACACAAATCCTTTATGATAGAGCTCTTCAGTGAAAAACATTTCCCCTCTTCCAGCTCTTTGTTTTTTATATTGCAATTTAGAAATTGGTGTATTGCAATTTCACTAATCACATTTTAGCACATTACTGATTTATCTGAAGAAAAGGAATTAAGTGGGATCATGAGTGGCTCACAAAGGGTCTATCTTTAAGAGACAAATACTTGCTGCGAGAAATTCTGTGATTTATTCGTATGAAAACCAATTATAAGACACATTTTCTGGGATAGTGGTGACATTTAAGAACATGCAGTTTGATTGAATTCATAGTCGTTAGATTCTGTTCCACTTTTCATTAATATAACTGCAAATATCTGCAGACGGATGTTGTACAGTGCCAGACGTGTGAGTTCACTGCCTCAGGCGAGTCATCATGTGTGTGATACAGAAAGCATGGACTCTGCAGTATGACATCACCCAGAACTCTACTCTGTAGGTTCAGTTCTGTATTTATTTAACCGTGAATGGAAATGTATTGATATGTGACTGTCCCGCGTCTCGTTGCTGAACAGGTACATGTTTGTTTGTCCCCAAACTCAGTCTGACTCCTGCTCATGTCTCCCTGACGCTGAAGCAGTCGTGTGTGAGTGCTGGCTGGATACACTTGAGCAGGGGAATCATGCTGAGGGGGTGGGAGATGTGACAGGACTGCAAAGTTTTATCAACGGATAAAAGAAGCTCTGTTGGTGTCAGGGATTTGCTGAGAAATAAAAGGAAAGACGAGGACAGGAGTGGATCAGAGATTAGAGTCACCTCCACCATCTTCATGATCCTTACTCCATATCATATTCCTCTCTAGCTCTTCACTGAAGCATTATTTCTGCAAAGGTCAGAACACTGTAACCATGAGTCCATTGTGTGTTTTCAGATGTAGCGTTATCTTGATATACTTGAGCACTCGGCTAACATCTCCTGAATAATTCTATTTGTTCTACTTTGAAGATTGTCTCTTTTTCTCTCCTTTGAGAATTCATGAATGTGTGCCCTTGGAGCACGATCAGAGACTATTAGTCAGATGTGTTTACACTTCTAAACCTGGTATGTGAGTAGTGTTTACAAAATGCGTTACCCTCGGCACTAAGATGATTTTTGGACAACAGACGATTAATTGTACCTGAAAGGTTTCATCTGTCATCTTGAGATAAGTGAATCCTTTGCTGACAAGCAAATTAATAAAATTTTAACTCTAGTTAAAAGGACAGATCATCAACATGTCATTTATAAACTTTAAGGGTTTACAAATTGTACATTTTTGTCAAGTATTTAATTCACCAATGTTTTATTGATAAGATTTTAACCTCAGAGACAATGATGTCCTCAAAATTGTTATCCGCTTCATTTTAAGAATCCAGCACAGGTTTGGTTTTGTTCACAAGATGCAAACCAGTTGTGCTGATGTCACATTATGATCATATTCAGGTTGATTATTTAAATTTGGGCTATTAATTGAAGGACTTTACGTGCTCTAATGTTCAGAAAACTTTCACTTTCCTCTGCTGCAGCTCCTCTTTTCAGCCTCTGTCTGAAGAGCTTGATTTTAGTTCCTGTCCCTTTAAGATCCGCCCCTCCCAGTAAAGACCCGTCTGTTCCTATTGGTCAACAGCTTCCAGCATGTTTCTTAAACGTCAACCTCTGCTCTAGCTATTTGGAGAGCATTATGGAATGAGTTTGCAATGTGTGACATCACAATGATATGTAAAAAATAAGTCTGATTACTGACAAGATACTTCAGCAGCTTCAGGATCAGTGCTTTCAGTGTTAACAGCAGACTTTGGACTTCTTACTTTCAGAACTTTTTCATACACAAAAGCTATTATACATTATCTCCTTTAATTATTGTTGTAAAAAACTCTTTAACTAACTGTTGAGGTATATTAGAGATGAATATGGCTTCAAAATAAAATTAGCCCCTTTTTCGTCTCAGTAACATTGTGTCTTCTCCCTGTCTCTTCTCTTAACAGAAACACCCACCTTCGACGCCTCTGGCTCCTTGCCTCTACCGAGCGACCCCACAGCCACAGCAGCTCCCGCTCGCCCTTTGACTGACCTGTCGGCGGTGGGGGTGGGGCCTTTCTCGGACGCTCATTCAGTCGGTGACTCAGAGTCGGAGGGGGGAGGTTTATCGGGGCAGCCTGCCTTCGCTTCTGTCTTAACTGTCATGGCAGGAACTGTCAAACATCCAGTGAGCCTGGATCAAAGTAGAACCTCGCCGACTGCTGCCAGGGACGAGACACACACCACCCAATGGCCTTCACATAGTTTCAGCCATGGCTCGGAGATGTCTTCCTCACTGTCGTATGCAGGAGATAGGATCCCCCCCTCCGGCTCAGGTCTGACGTCTCACCAACACAACACACAACTTGTGGCTGTTTCATCACCCGTCTCTGGGCCATCGCATGTCTTCTTTGTGGATGGAAATACGAATGTCTCATCATTTTCATCTTCCTCACCATCATCTTCTTCATTGTCATCATTAATGTCATCACCAGCTCCATCCACCTACTCTTTGCTGTCGTCTCTACTCTCCCGGTCATCTTCCACTGAGTGGATAAGCAAAGCTGCATCGACTCAGGGTGAACAGATTGTGTCCAGCCCTGCTCCCGCAACACAAACAGCAATGTTATCACCAGCGAGGTCTCACAGTTTGACAGACAGTTTAACAACTGCACAATCCACTACTCCTGCAATCGTAGACCTACCAGCTGCACAGAGACTGCAAAGCACAACAACCAAACCAGCAAACTTTGCCAGTGAAACCAGTGAGGACAATAGCAATAAAATAACCAAAAATGGCACTTACTCACCAGCAGATCAAATCTACGCAGCAAGTGGAACATATAGTAACTCAAAGGTGATCACCACACCAGCAACCAGCACACATACGTCATATTCTTCTCCTAAACATGGACAAAATCCTTTAAAGGCTTTATACGAACTCACTCAGACGCAGCTCCCAGGTACGAACTCTGTATCGGCCGATAATCTTACAATTATCCCCTCATTTCCCTCTAATCAAGAGAGTCAAGCTGTTCAAACGCAGCAGGGAGGTTCACAAAGTCCCACATCAGCACTGCTGTCTGCCCAACCTAACGCCTATTCAGTTTCTAGTCATGTCACACAGCAGATGTTATATCGAGCAGCATATGCGGAACAGAGAGACACAGCAGCGGTCGATAGTCGTACTATTGTTCTCAAAAGCCTCGGACATGCAGTCACGTCACCTCCCAGTTCACACACTGTATCACCAGCAGGGCCATTCAGACCATTTTTTAACATTTCCTCCGAGACTGCACCAGGTGAAAAATCTCCCTCTCAGACCGCAATGACGGAGCCAGTACCTATCCGCCCTGACGCGGTGTCCTCAGAGCCTGCATCTAATAGCAGTGATTTAGTGATGGCAGCTGGTCACGACAGCGCCAGGGCTCCTGCCATCAATATAAATAACAATCAGGGAGAGGAAGCAGGAGCAGAGCTCAAATCTATTTCCACTCAAGCCCACCAGAATAATTCACTTTCATCCACAGAGCCCAGGCCTGAGTCCACCTCTAGCTCAATCACCACCGCCGGAACAACCTCCCTCACACCACAGGCCGGCTCAGTTCATTTACAGAGTCAAGACGTCACAAACCTTCAACAATTTGTAACACAGAGAAAGTCTCCCAGTGGCTCAAGTCAGCAGCGTAGCAGATGGACAACGCTAAAATTATTTTCCGCCAACAGTACGTCAGTGTCTCTTTCTGGTCCAGTGATGCCAGTTAGGTCAGCAGAAGATACGACCCATAAAACCACATATGAACGTTTTTCACAGCCCACTAAGCCTACATACTCTTTTTCCTTATTTCTCAGCCACAGCCCAGACCAGAGCAACACTAAAGATGACAGTAGTGAGGTTAATTATGCAGAACAAGCCTCAGTATCATCCAAAATAACCTCCTCGGTAAGACCCGGCCAAACTTTACAGCATTTTCCTAGCAGGTTTTACACATCATCTGGTCTGATGCCATCCTCTGATAAATCTCTGCCGAGATCGTCCTCAGGTGAAGTCTCTGCCTTTCATTTAAAACCAGAGGGAGCTGGCCACAGTAAACCTTTGCCTGAGTTCTCCACTGGTCCGATCACCAGAGCAGGATCAACCTCCTTCACATCACAGTCAGATTCAGTTCATTTGCAGAGTCAAGACGTCACAAACCTCCAACAATTTGTAACACAGAGAAAGTCTCCCAGTGGAGCAACTCAGCAGCGTAGCAGATGGACAATGCTAAATAAATTTTCCTACAACAGTATGCCAGTGTCTCTTTCTGGTCCAGTGATGCCAGTTAGATCAGGAGAAGATACGACAGATAAAACCACACATGAACGTTTTTCACACACAAACACTAAAGATGACATGAGGGACGGTAGTGAGGTTAATTTAACTGACCAAATATTTGATCAAACTAGATCTTTACAGCATTTTCCTCACAGGTTTTACACAACATCTGGTCTGATGCCATCTCCTGATAAATCTCAGCAGAGCTCGTCCTCAGGTGAAGTCTCTGCCTTCATTTTAAAATCGGAGGGAGCTGACCACAGCGAACCTTTGACTTTCGAGGTGCAAACTTATGCAGGAAACAGGAAATCCTCACAGGAACCCACCGCACACACGTTATATGCTAAGAGCCTCCACAGAAACACAGAGAGTTCAGTTTCTCCATTATTCAACGAAAATGAAGGGTCCACTGTAATCAGAGATGCCACGTTTTACATGAAGGGTGAGTTAGCTGCAGAGCTTCCAACTCTCATGACTGCAGAAGGTGATTTTATGCTAGATAAAGAATCTCCCACTCCATTCCCTGCTCCTCCAGAAACAATAAATGCTGAGCTAGGACGTCTTGTAAGCCTTTCTCTTAAAGACGACGTGACAGTCACAGGTCCTTCTTCACCGAGGACAAACTCCTCTCCTCACACCAGAGTGAGCGGCAATAAATCAAAGTTTCATTTCGACAGAGAGACGGCCGTTCTCTCCACCGCTTCCTCTGCAGCAACTACTTCCTCCAGTGACGGACAATACAGCATTGAGGCGGCGAGCGCTATTTTCAGCTCTGGCACAAAATTAATGGCACCATATACAAAGTGGAAAGCCACAGAGCCGGGGCCTTTTCACAGCGGTGCCTTTCACTCAGAAAACACATCGAGCGGCTTTGATAGGGGCGATTCTAATTCACCAGCAGATGGCCCGTCATATGAGCAGCCGAACCTGGAAGACGGACAAGAGCGTGATGCGCATATATTGAATTCGACTGATCCAACAGTTGTCGGCAGTGATGTCTATTCGGTTTATCCCGCTGTTGGAGGATATCCATCTCCTACACATGTGAAAGGAGCATCAGATTATAAAGAGCAGAGTATGAGTTTCTCTCCAGCTCATCACAGATTTGTCAGTGTAAAGCAACGGGGCACGGCTGCGCCATCAGCGGGGGGTTCAGACACTTCCCGGCCCCTCCCCCACGTCACCACCGACTCTGAAACATCATCACAAGGTACTTTAGCCTTCGTGTATAAGAACAGCCCCCCCGCGGCAGGAGATACAACCTTCACCCTTCCAAACAGCCCTGCACACATGACTGATACTGTTAATATCAGTGATTCAAAACTGACGGGGTTAACTTCACAAGGAGATCAGATGCTGTCATCATCGTCCTCAGAGTCTTCATCACCCTCACTCAGCACAACCACAGAGTCTCAGGTGTCCTCCTTCAATGTGAAGCTAACCACATCAATGTCCTCTAAAGCTTCATCATTAATGTCTCCATCGACAATGTCATCATCGACTTTAAGTTCCACTAACATGATTTTGTCAGCCAAACCGTCCATGTCCCCAGGCACCGCATCATCACTCTCATCTTCCTCCCTCATCTTCCTCCCTCAGCATGTGACCGACCCGTTTGTTGTCCTTACAGAGGCGGCGGGGACAGACGAGTTAAACGCTGGAACATCCCGAGCTGTCGCACTCACCTTCCTCAAAGAAAAAGAGGCCGGTCTGTCCCCGTCTCAATCAGACAGATTCACGCTTTCCGCTGCTCCCACTGAAATGTCATCTCAGGTACCGCCTCTGACGCCCCCCCTGGACACCACCACCGCCTCGCTGGAGCTCACCACCACAGCCGCAGCCCCAACCACCACGAGTCAACATAGTCCCACCACTAGCACGCCTTCCCTGAGAGTCACCGCTGGAACCACGGAGTCCACCACCATAACCACTCAACAGCCCACAGCTGTTACCAGGAGAACCACCACCACCACCACCGCGAGGACTCAAACCAGGAGAACGTTCACTCCACTTGTCCCGAGAACAAGCCCACCAAGGGGGGCCACCACCACCCTCTTCATCTCCCCTTTCACAACCACCACCGAGGCTCCTCCACAGCAGTGCAACATCACAGAGAGGATGTGGGTGAAAACAGGTGATAATATTACTTTTACCACAGTCTTAATGGAAAGAGAGGTATGACATATCCTCATTAATCCAACATGTTTTGTCTTATTTCTTTACATCTGTATCTGTATCTCTCTTAGTCGTGTCCATCTATGTGAGGAGGAACAGGCTGGACAGCATCCAGAGACAGAACCTGCGGAGGGGACTGAGCCAGGGCCTCCGGAAAGCCCTGAATGATACTTCTGCTCAAGCACAGGTCAGACTTGTATTCATGAAAACTACTTTTTAACCACTGAACTCTATATAAAGATGGAGGACCTTTCCTAGAAGTGAAGCCAAATCATCCTGATTGGCCCCTGATGGCTGGCTGCAGTATAGGAAATAATTTGATTGACAGCTTAGAGAGACTTTTGATTGGCTGTACGTGTGTTTCAGCCACATCACAATCATTCCTGCACAAACTCCAATTGACGTCAAAAGTGCAAGATGGAACATTTTGGTTAAATTTTTATAGAAAAGGAAGAAATAACAAAATGACGCCCTTCATCTTTATACCGTCTTTATACTAAAGATCCATTTCAACTTATGGATCAACTTAAACTTTGCAAGTGGTGAAAGAAGTGCTCACAATTTCACTGATATGGAAAATGTCCACCTAAGCAGCTTTAAGCCTAAGGGGTTCTTTTAACGTGATGGCAGATTCAGAGTGACATGCTGCGTCTACATGGAGACACACTTCTCTCACTGCTCTGCAAAGTGACACCAACACTGCTGTTTCTTTTATCTCGTCAATACACAGAAACAGATCCCGGAACAGTGACAAGTTCTCTACATGGGAAAACCAAAATGTGTGTCACCTGAAGCAGAGGTAGAATCCAAATGGCTGAAAAAGAGAAAAAATGAATTCAGAAGGGAAAATACAAAAAGAATTGTCAGGCTTGTGTTAGTTGTGTTACATGTTCAGCCAGATACAGAAAACTGGTTCACTCATGCTGAGATTCTGGATCATTGTGCACTGAGAGAAGAGACAGTAATTTGAATGTATTGCATTCTGAGCCTCTCTCAATTTAACAAGCCTATTTATTTGAAGCTTCATCCTATGTGTATATATCATAGATTGTACATATGTCGATTGATAACTGCTTCTTCATTGACCCCAGCAGTTGTTTATTCTTGATCTCAAAAACATCTTCTGACTCTGATGATCAGTGAACGGTTCTTGATTTTTGCCCTCACCGGAGACGTAGTAGTTTAGTAGCATGGAGTGAATCAGACACTTAAACCAAGGACCCTCATGTAGGCTACGTGAAGAGAGATGAGGACTAATATAGAAATTAGGTTGACTGAATGTGTCCCAGAAGGCAGTGGGTGAAGCCACATATTTGTGTAACTGTACCGACACTAAAACAAGATGTAGGGCTGTGGCAGGAATGTAGAGAAGAACTGTTTCTACTATTGACTTTTATTTACAAGAGAGGATATTTTGTATTTACAACTAGAGAGTTTGGCCATACTTCTCCAAAAGATAATCTTATCATAGGAGTGAACACAGCAGATTTAGCCTGATAACTAAAATAACCACCCCGCAGTGGGAGTTGGAGCGAATGTTTGTACTAGATGTAATGACATTCTCCTTTGGTATTCCTGATATATCACATTCACAAAAACATTAGGACACAGTGACCTTGATCATTGACCTTTGACTACAAAAATCAAATCAGTTTATTTTTCAGTTCAAGTGAATGTTTGTCCTAAATCTAAAGAAAAGTCCTCAAGGTGTTGCTGAGATATCATGTTCACAAGGCAAAAAATATGCTTTGTGGGGTCATGGCGACATTCATCTTTGTATTCAATTGAATGTTAGTACTACATTTTTAGGAAATTCCCTCAAGTCTTTCCTGACATACCATTTTCACAAGAATAGGACGTACGTAGGGAGAACCCAAAAACAGAAAGCCTCCAGCCACTGGCTGTCGCCTGCACGGAGGCATAGAATCTGGAGAAACCAACCTACTATAAGCATTTCTGCTGCAATAATAACACAAACCAATAATGTGCCCGCACACACACAGTGATATTTGTGTTTGTGGATTAGCCATTTGCGGAACCAATCACGATTCGCCCTGTGCCAAATCCGTTCTCCCTGTCCTGTAAACCTCTAATACCTCAGTGTGCAACAAGAACATTTTAAAGTGAGAGGTAGAAACAAGTATGAAGATTTCTTAATGCAAAGGTGTTCGCTTGTTGTTGTAGAATGTTGTTCATGCTGCACACTGAATTCAGTATAAGTTGAAAGAAACCAGAAATAAATGAAGCCTTTTTCCACATAAAGAACAACTCTCCTGCTGGTCTCCAGTGGTGTGCAGTACCTCTGGAGTGTTGCACTTATGAGCAAGTGGTGACTGCATGTGAGTGTGTGCATGTTCCTGTGACTCTGTGAGTGTGTTTGCTTGCATATCTGCAGTCCGGTGAAATGTCCAGTCGTGTTGATTTCTCAAGGTGGAAGTATCAAATAACTGAGAGTGGGGCCTGTGTGTTCGCCCTGTGCCTGTGTGAAGGTCAGTGCTCTCACATGTTCACTGAGAGAAGCACTGTTATAGTCTCTGAAGGTGCCTTGCTTCAGTGCACTCCTGTCACCCATTACAACACGGGTTCCTTTTAGCAGCGCCGCTCCCTCTCATCCAATGGGAGGCGAGCTGTTGGCAGGGGAAATTGCTTCTGTGTTTAATTATAGGTCATAAATGGTTGGGAGGAGAGTGACGCGCTTTTGCTGAAAAGAAGATGCGGAATTAGACGAAATTTAAACTAAAAACAATTCTGAACCTTTTAAAAAAGTAAAACAGAGCTATTTATGTGTCTTCTACTCGGGGCGCTCCGATGACTTGAATGTCAGAAGTGAGATGTGTTGGGTTCATCTGTTGGCAGTCTTTCACCCACTGTGAGATGGAGTCGGTGGGTGTGTTACCGATCTTTCGGCTTGCTCGAAATGCAATCTCTTAATAACACCTTCACATGGGTGAAGCCTGAGAGGATGAAGTGATAATAAAGGGCTCTTTTTACGGAGCTCATGAGAGGGTTGGATTGTGTGGAGGCACAGCGCTGGCTCTCAGATACTCAGGCACTGGCAGATTCAGAGGGACTGGCTCTCAGTGGTTTGGCTAGTGGGGCACTTGTCGGCACGGGCTTCCTGATGGGTTTAGATAACCATCCTGGGTGGGTTCACTTCTCCCATCATAACACACACACACACACTGTTTTTCTCTCAACGTTCCCTTTCCCGGTTTTCGCACAGTTCAACAAACAGTCAGACTTTTACTGACAAACACTATGTCTTTTTTTCTGTCATGACACAGCACACACTGATTTCCCCGTTGTCTCTATGAGGATGACAACGCATTGATACCCAACCTTTTGAGTCAGGAGAGAAGGAACAAAAGACTCTTTGTCCCAAACTCCCTCTTTAACAGTCTCTCCCATGTCTCGCTCATCTCTGACTCTCCTCATCGCAGCCCTTCCCTCTCTCTCCTCTTAACTTATCTGTATGCCACCGTCTACCTCTCCTGTCCTGATGCTCTCATTAGCAAATAGTTAGGGATGTGCTTTTAAGTGCTCCATCGATCCCCTACTGGCCAATAACTTGTCATTCAGCTCGTTTGCTGATATGACTGACTGACACTAACATCCAGTCTAAAGGAGCATATCGCAAATATATATTTTAAATCGCAGGTGGTTTCTTTTCATTACCTCTGCCAAGGAGGTTGTGTTTTAATCAGCATTAGTTTGTTAGGTCGCAGCCTACGCACAGGGCATATGTCCTTGTGAGCAGGGTGGCAGTGTGAAGACAGAATGCAATAACGACATGGCCAAGGTCTCGATGCTGTGCTTTGTTCTGGCAGTTTGTTATGTGATAAAACAGAGGTCAGGAGGAGAGATACAGGTCATAAGATGTTGGAAGCCGTTAAAACTTCTCATCACCTCCTTTATAAATGGTGCATGTGGTCAGAGGTAAAACAGGCTCCATCAAAGTATTCTTCTGTAAAAGGGTAATAAAAATACCAATGTGTGAAAGAAGTCTAAATCTCTTCCTTCCTTTTCCTCCCTCAGGTGGAGACTGTGTTTGGCTCTCCCAACATGACAGTGGCTTATCACGTGACCGGGGGGGATATTGTCTACCCGCCCTCTGTAGTGCTGGAAGGTTTGGAGTCCTACGGTCGTGATAAGCTGATTGCAGACCTGCGACAGTATCTCCCCATGGTAACAGCCCTGCCCCTCCCAGCTGCATTGTGGAGATCAGGCCCCGCCACTGGCTTCCAGCTGAAAACAGGTCAGCTGCTCTTCAGTCAGGATGAAAACTTAAAATAACTCAGACATCAGCTGCAATTGTGCAATATTCAGTGAAAACCTTTTTTCAGCAGTAAAAAAATTGAAAACGTCATTGTTGCAAAGCCTTATCTGCTTTTTATATGTTCCAGTGCTGCAGTTTGTGGGAACGGGCGATAATCCTCGGGCCTGTCGATTCTCTCAAATGATGGAGCAGAGGCTGGAGAAGGTGTTTGCAGAAGCACAGGCCAAAGTTCTCAGTGCTAACAGCAGGCTCTCTGTTCAGGTACTGTGGTGGAACAAGTGTGTTATCAATACGACACTGTGTAGGCGTTCCTCTTACTGTCAGGACGTACGTAAGGGACATAACACTAAGTATTAACATAATACAAGTGGTGCTCTGGTTTTTATCGCACGTAAATGGATCAAAGACATTGATGTCAGGTTAAAGACGACGCTCGTTGCCAGAAAATATATGACTTGAACGGTTTTGTTTCTTTTACACATCAACGTCACCATGTGTTCCGTTGATCTGGCAGCTACAAAGTGATGCAAACTGCCTGAAATTTGTGCTAAATTCTCCAATCAGGCTTTGCCTTTTGAAAAACGCGCTGCCTCTCAGATGCAAATTATGTTGATGGAGCCAGTGTTTGTATTAATCTTGATCAGCTGCCACATTAAAGTGCGCCCTATATTAAAGCTATTATGAAGGTTACGCATGGATGAAAAAGTTGTTTCTACAGTGTTTTTGCACTCAGTCATGTCTCGCCAGTTTCCCAGCCAATCATGCTTCCTGGTGATTTTTTACAGTAATCGATTTTTTTATGTATTTTCTTCTGTATTATTTTGTTTTACGATATTTTGTAGTCTTACACTCTCTGTGCTCTCTTTTCTCTGTCCTCTCTCTGTTTTCTGCCCAGATGTTGAGTGTCACTCAAGCAGCAGGCTCTCCTGCTGTGTCACTGGTCTACACTGTGAGTAATGGCACTGTCTTCCTTAATGGCACCACAGCCTCAAATCTCCTCGGTCAGCTGTCAGCTGAGCTGGTGGGCTACTTCCTCTTCTATCCGCCACTTATCATCGCTGAGCGTGAGTTGCAATTTGCATTCTGAGATTTGTCTGTTCGTCAGCTGTAATTCAACAGCCTTACAAGAAGAGCCGCCAGACGTGGTTGTCGTATTCTCCCGGGAATGATTTGTTCTCCAGATGCAAATTAGATTCAACAAATAAGTGTTGCCTGTTTTGTCCTTGCTTGATGCTTGTATAAGGTTTTTCTATAAACATTTCATCAAGCATCTTCTTCTCAGCTTCGTTTTCTCACTTTTGTAAAAAAAAATTGCTTTATTTGTAGAAATCAAGTGCTGATAAAACCTTAGAAACCGCAGATGACTGAATGAAGAGAAAGTGGTTGTTTTGAAAGTGAGTTCTTTTCTTACATTTACACGGTGGTGCAGTGGTTAGCACTGTTGTTTCAGAGACAGTTCAAATCCGGGTTCGATCGAGGCTTCACTTTTGTTTTCCATGTCCTACACACGTCTTTCCGGGTCTTCCAGCCTGCTCTTACCGTCCAAACACATGCACACTGGGGTTAGGTTGATCGAAGACTGAAAATTGTCATTGAGTGTGAATAGTTTGTTATCTCTGTATTTTGGCCCTGTAATTTGATGATGACCAATGTCAGCTGGGATTGGCTCCAGCCCCCCAGTGACAGTAAGTGGTTTAGATAATGAATGAATAGGATGGACCATTAAGTCAATTGATCATTGTTTAACTCATACACAACTAAGCCTGTGTGAAAACAAATGAAGAGTGACATGGAATCAGCAGGAGTCTAAGCAGCAGTCCCAGTTGAGTCCCAGTGTGCAGCCTGCTTCCATCCCCTGCAGTGTAACTGGGAAATGATATGTATGCTGCTCTTAAGAGGGAGATATGGCAGTGATGCATAGCGATGACATATAATGAGACATGTATAGTGCTTCGTTGAGATTCACATCCCGATCTTGTTCGGAGTAAATTCAGCATACAGGTTCAGCCACTGAACTGGGATCCTGCAGCTGATAAAGGGATTTAAGCTCCATTTCCACATTAAATTTCAGCCAGGAAGTGTTTGGAAATGTTCAGTCTCAGGATCAATGTCTGACAGGAACCAGACCTCAGACTCGTGGATATGTGGTTTTATTGTTTTGTCAGTGCAAACACAAGCCAGGGGACCTGTGTTTCATGCAGGGGTCTTTTTTTTTATCCGCCATTGTTTTTAAGCAATAAAAAGAGACATCTTCCAGCACGTTCCCAAGATGCAACATGTCATGTGTGATGCATCTTTCCCAAAATCTCGACAGACAGTAGCCAATAGCATGAGCAGGATAAATGACTGTTCCTGTGAAGCAGTCTTGTGAAGCTTCGACACGGGTCATTTCAGCTGCGCTCTTCACTCATCCGTCTCGTGCACATCTAATGGAAGAGATTCTCTTATATAATGAATACAGCTTTCCACACAGGCCGTGTAACAGCGCATGTTTCACTTACGTTATACCTGACCTGAAACCTGTTTTCAAGCTCTCTGTCACGTCTCTTTTATTTACTCTGATCGTGTTTCGGGCTATGAGGGATGCCAACACACGGTTCATACTGAGCCTGAATGACTCCTGTGTGAACAGGGTGTCACAGGTAATATGTGTGACAGCGTCCCATTGTCTCACATAATGTGATTCTGTGAAACCAAACCATTGTCTCTCAAGCTGAAAGAAGCCTGGAAAGAATCTATAAAAAGCCGTTTTGGTTCCAAGTGACAGTCTGACATTAGACTGGTTGTGGCTTGAACAAGCACACGCTTCTGGTTTTGTTTCTGTTGAAGCAAAATTGTAGTCGCGTCCAACCAGCTGTAGTGCTTTCATTTCTCCAGAATTTGATCTCTGGATTTTGCTCTATGGACTTTGACAACACAGGCTTTGACTATTCAAGTTCACGCTCAGGATCACAGTAGAGTTAAGTTGTGAATTAAACCAGGGTTTCCATGTATTAAAGTACTTGCTGAGCCCAGAGGGCAAATGGGCTGTGGATCTTCTCTAACCTCCTCCAGGATTCTTCTATGGACCATATTTAGCTTCATGTTCAGTCAAGGGCTGTTATTGGACAGGAGGTTAAATAATATCTGTTTGTCAGAAAAGAAACTGTTCAACAATTCAGGCACTGCAAGGCTAAAACGTTATTTTTTCAATTAGATATTTACATAACGATACACATACTAAAACTAGAGTGGAAACGAATGCTCAGAGAGGGCAGAACTCCACCAAAGCTTATGCCCTATCTATTTAAAACGTAGACGAGTTCCTCAATCCACCTGTTTTGTACAGATCCACATTTAATATAATGGTGCCTTCCTTAGGACATGCCCCACCACCTCAGCAAAATGTCATGGAAATCCATTCAGTATTTTTTTATTAAATACTGCTAACAGACAGACAAACAGTAATGCTGCTTTCTTCAACACAAAGTTATTTCATAAAGCACTAAAGTGAAAATTAAGATTTCCCCTCTAGGATCAATACGGTTCATCTTGTCTCATCTTATTACACAATAAACAACAGCAGTAAACTAATTTTCAGTGTGAATCTATTTATGTGTTGTGACTTTTTGCCTTATGGCTTATGACGAATAGCTGACCAGCACTGTGATCAATTTAATTCTGGCTTCTCTTAATTCCATCTGCAGTGACTTTTTCAGTGGTCCAAAGCAAAACAAAATGGTAAATGAGAGAGAGTTGCAGAATATTCTTTATATATGTAAACTGTCTGAATTCTCCATTACACAGTTGACTGCAATGGATTATGGGACACTTTATGTTAAGGCTGTATATTCCAAATGAGGAACAATACGGTTTCCTTAACAAAATCGGACTCTTCGAATGGATGCAGCTCCTGATATGTGATACCGCATCAGTGTCACTGGGGGCAGTGTTTACACACAGCTTCAATCAACTTAAAAATAATCTCTTTTAGTGATTATTAAATCAAAGCTCACTTTGTGTTGTGATTAGGTTCAAAAGTGAAGATTCAGTCGGCGAGCAGAGAAAACCTCGGAGGCAGCTGCATACATAGAGACTCTAACAGAGCAGAAAGTGACACGAAAGGAGAGGGGGGGTAGTGTGGTGTCAGGTTTTGCTCTTGTTTGTTTTGTGCCCTTCACCATTAGTGATGTTACACCGTCCACAGGAGGAGCGAGCGCATGCTGGCAGCCGCGGTCTCCCCACTTCAAAGACAATTTCCGCAGTAAATAATTAACAGTTTTGGGGATTCTCATATTCTCATAGCACCTTTGGCTCCGCTCTGACAGAAACGACCCAGGATCTCACACCACTCCGACACCCCAGTGCCGCCTGTTTGTTGCACTGAGCGCTCCTTCGCTCCTGTGGCGCTTGTGCAGGTCGGACTGCTGAGTTCAGCTCTTCTTCTCCATCCTCTGCTCCTCAGCAGTTTCTCTCAGCTGGAGTACGATCCGGGTTGTTGGCTGTTTTATTTTTGAAAACTGCAATCTTAAAACCCATGATAAATTTGACATTTGGTTTTTATAATAGCTTACTTTTTTGTATCTACTGGTATAACTTACAAATGTCCTTCCCCGAACTCCAACCACAAAACACAGAAGGCTTATGGGAAGAATTTTTGTCAATATTTGTTCCACGATTAGAACTTATTTACAGAATTTAACAGGTTTTGTTAAAAGCCTGGGCCAAACACAAATACATTACACACACACACACGCACACACACAACCGCTCTCTCCTCTCTCCCGTCATGCACGAGTGTGGATTTCTCCAGCGTGTCTGCTTTCACAGGCCAGTGATACAGCGTTCCCCCCCAAACACTGCGGCAGCCGCCAGCACGAGAGCCTAATCAGGCAGGAAATGTATGTAAGAGAACACAGACGACCAGAGCGCAGGCAGCTGAAGCTCTCCTGGCTCCTGTATTTGTCTGACATGCAGTAATAATGAGGCTTTAAACTGAGATCTCAACCACACAACACAAGTCTCTCGTCTTCATGAAAGCTTTCGGAATTGTTGTTTGTGTGTTTGGCCCAGATTTACAAGCACTTGTTCCTCTGGGTTGTGATAACAACACCTGTTGGAATCTTAACCACACAGAAAATTATTACATCATTGTTTTTTAACTACTCTATATCTTTTCTGCATTTGTCAAGATTCTATCAATAGGTAATTCTAATGACTGAGACAAAGGCAATGGCTCATTGGCTTATCGATCAGCTTTGTATTGTGGGGCGGCTGTGGCTCAGGAGTTAAAGCTGCTCGTCCACTCGGCGGTTCAATCCCAGTCTCTCCCATTCCGCATGCTGACGTGTCCTTGGGCAGGATACTGAAACCCAAATTGCCCCTGACGGCTCTGCCAGCAGTGTGTGAGTGATGTGCGACAGAGAAGGTGCTGCACATAGATGCACTGTTTGAATGTGTGTGTGTGTGTGAATGGCCAAAACTGTACAATACAGAGCTTTGAGTGGTCATAGATGGAAAAGTGCTGTATAAATACAGACCATTTACCAAAATGTGAAAAGAGGATAATTTTATTCTTGAACTGCAAAATTGTTGCCCCTTATTTTATTTCCTATCTTTTGAATTTTCGCTTTTCACGGTCACTTTCAATTTTGATTTAAAAAAATGTTTTTTTCTCTTTCTACAGGAAAATGAGTTATGACATTACAAACAATATCTAAACAGAATAAAAGAGTTTTATTACGACTAAAGAGTCAGTCTAGAATTCTATGGTAATGCAAATAATGTACAATTTTTTTTGTCATTGTCTTTGCAGCACTGGAGTATAACAATCTGAACACGTCCATTGCAACCAGAGACTTCTGGGTTATCACAGGTACGTGTAATGTTACAGAATCCATCCTTCATACAGCTAGAAAGAAATCCTGTTTGACTGTCTTGTTTTTCAATGAGCGTATCCAGTGGTTCAAATCGGACAAGTTGTCAAATGCAGGAAATTCTCTCTCTACTGTGTCATGGCTCAGAAAGCTCCTGAACTAGATGCACAGTTTGTTACCGACATGTTCTGTGACCATTAAATTATGAATTTCATGCTGGTTATCTCCTCTTGCTTATTCTTGCTTATTATCATTTGAACAATTACATGCATCGGACTCCTCGGTGGTTTGTTGTGTAGTATGTAGTCTGAGGGCTTTACGAATGACTACACACACTGAGCAGCAAAAATACATTTCAGTTTGCAAAGTACTGGCTACTGTAAAGTGGATGGGGCCTCTCAGATCAGGCGGTGTAGCTCCTTACCCTGCACTTACTGTGATGAGAGGCCAAGTCAGTTCAAGGTCATACCCTGGATAATGGGATTTAGTAACACTGAACATAATGTAAACCCAGGATTATTGCTTGTGATAAAAAAGGGGTCAAAGCTGCATTGCGGGATAGAAACAAAACATGCTTCCAGGAGGCACATTCTTCATCGTTAGCTTATCAAGATGTTCTGGCCTATAACACATTTCTCTCTTACATATCCATCATATAGAGATAGAGAAACACGGAACTCTGCTTATGACACATTTTGTTGCTTTTCGGAAAATGACAACCATGCCCCCTTTCAGCCAGTGACATGAGGAGCAGGGTTTAAGCTCTCTTTGTTCATATCTGTCACTTCTCATATAGAGAAATGAGCATAATCCTGTTAGTGCCTCTGAGGAAAGACGGAACACTCACACTTCAGACGTGATTCATCCGCCCTTCATCTGAACTAATTTGTTTTGAAAGCACCCCGGTCTTTAAGTGAACTGAAGATTGTGAAGTACCAATAATATCATGCATTTGCAGTGAAAAGCACTGCTAAATAAAAATTTGAAAATTCCCCGGTGTGTTTTTGGCAATCACACACACACACACACGTTTTTACTTCTATCTTAGTGAGGACACTCATTGCCGTGTTACATTCCCTACCCCCTTACCCTAATCGTAATCATCACCATCCAAACAATCAAAATTGATGATCTACACAGATTAAACCTTACGGTTGCCCTGCTTGGTTGCTCTGTAGTTTATCTTGCACTGTCAAATACTTTACAGCAGTTGCAAAGATAATTACAGCTCCTTGTTTCGCCAGATGGTTAATGGAACTAGATTCAGTGATACATGTGGAGAGGCTTTGGAGCAACACGCAAGGTTTTCATGACAAAGTTGAGAGCACCTGGGGCTCAATTGATAGGCCCCCCTTACTTTCATGAATGACACCCCAAATTTTGCCCATTCTGGCTATTCCTCGCCATATGCTTTATTTTAACTGAATGATTGATTAGTATAGGCTGTAACACTTTAGTTTATCTCTGTATAGTCTGGCAAAATGCTTGTCTTTTGTGGTTATTGTCTTATGCTTTTTTTGTATATTGTAAACCCTAAAACCAAGCCTTACCTGTTAAACTGCCTATTGAAAAAGTGAGGACCGGCCACTTTCCCAAAATATTCTCAGTCTGTACAGGAACACACACACACACACACACACATTTCTAATTTTGCCTGTATCCCATCTTTGTTCATGCCACTCTCGTTCCCCTCAGCCAATAAATTATTTTCTGGCCATCCTCTTTCTTTTGTCCACATTTGCAGTGATCCAGGACGTGGATAACGCCAGCCTGGAGGGACAGTACCAGAGCTTTGCCAGTTTAATGGAGCAGCGACTGGCAGAGCTGTTTGTGTTGGCCGGCCAGCAGGGCACTCGCTTCAGACGAGCCACTACTGTCGGCAGCTACACTGTCCAGGTAAGAAGCTGGCACGGCAGACCACGGGAAGACGCCAGCTCTTCAATACACAGAGAGGGAAAACAATCCATCTAGATTCTTGATCTGATGTGTCTTTGGAAAGCATCAATCCTCTAATTTCTCTCTCATTTTTGGCTTATTTCTTACAGTATAAATATTTAATGAGATGTTGGTGCACATTTGTGTGATTACTCGAGGTCAGCCCCTCCTAATTAGTGGGCGTCTCAGCTCATCATCTGCTAATTGCTCATCAAAACAAGCCAGAGGTTGAAAGTTTTACTAAACAAGGATCCTCTGTGATATTTCCCTCTCATGGGAGTCTCAGCCTACATTCAGGGTTTTACTTTTGTTTTCTGTTTTGAAATGAGATGTTGAATTAAGTGAGCCACCCATCCAGTGGCAGCTGATCTTCAGGCTATTGTGGTCCATTGAAACAGAGTGTAGACCTTTCTTTTCTTTTCCAATCAGATGGTGAGCATCCGTCGGGTGTCAGGGTTGAAGAATCCAGCAGAGATGACCTACTACATCCAACACGACGTGGTTCCCATACCCGGCACATCAGCGGCCAAGGTCCTGAACACAGTGGATTCTCAGACCATGGCGCTCACCCTGGGCTACTTTGTCCAACTGCAAGCAGAACGTGAGCACAGCATCCTTCTGTAGCATTTGACAAGTACATAAACAGACAGAAACACTGACAGACAGACACAGAAGAAGCTAATCACATGACCCGTGCCGCAGTTTGTGAAGAGGAGCTGGTGCCGGGCTGAAGGCAGAGGAAGAAGAAAAGCTTGAGCAAAACCTCTTTGCGCTATTATCTTTGTGAAACGCCTCTGGCAGGACTCTGTTTGTTTGGGCTGCAGTGCTGCCCACTGCTCTGTGATGGGGGGGAGGCATGAGTTGGTCAAGAGAGAGAGTGGGAGAGAGAGAGCACGCTGCATTCTCTTATAGATTGTTGCCTGTAATATCTGATCCAGGATCACTGTTTAAATCCAGTGTTACATCAGCAGTGTTACAGATTCTGCTGCACATTGTGGCAGGATAAACTTGTTATACTGGTCGATGCTGCATATTGACAGGACGATGGTGAAAAGCTGTTTTCCTTTTTTTCAGCTGTGGTCAAGAACCCTCCTAACAACCTCTGGATAATTGCTGCAGTGTTGGCGCCCATCGCTGTGGTCACCCTCATAATCATCATTATCACAGCCGTGCTGTGCAGGAAGAATAAAAACGACTTTAAAGCTGACGCCATCGGCAACCTCAATCCCCGAGCTAAGGTATCACTCTTTTTTTCTCTGTGTGTCGGTTGGTCCATCCCAAAGGAGGTTAGAGCCAAAAATTATCTATTTGGATAATTGAATCAGGATTTCCTCTCGAATGCAATAATCAACCGTCCTTTATGGTTTTATAACATTGTAAACTGAATATGTTTGGGCTGCTAGTGAGACAAAGACAAGATATTTGAAGTTCTTGGGATTTGTGAAATGAAAGATTCTCTCATGTTTTGATACTTTATTTAAAAATGATTGATTAATTACTTCAGGAAAAGTCCAGCAGATGAATTGTAACCATAGAGAAGGAATATGTTACTTAAAAACCATGTGATTCAACATGTGTGGTAGAATACATGTCAGCAAGTGATGAAAGTCCACAATGACCAATGTGTGGGTGACGGTTTGTATGCAGAGAGAGGAATCACTTTATTGTCCATGAATTATTATTAAATTCCAAATCATTCAATAGACAGTTTCCAGGATGGAAACATGTGGTCTTGTTCTATTCATAAGTATAAAAGAGTGGTAGGGTAGCAGGGGAGCTGAACTTTGAATATGTATGACCTGTGTTAATATGTGGGATTCACACACACACACACTCACACACACACATACACACACTGCTTAAAACACTTTGTCTTCCGCTTGTTTTCAGATGACGTATCGCAGAGATGTGGGCTATTTTCACCAGGTATCTGTGTTTCTCTGTTTCTCCTCATTACCCATCTCTGTGTGCATCTTCAGTGCTCAGCTGTGCTGAATGGGATTCCATGTCAACATCACCTATGATATATTTCAATAATTCTGCTGATGGAAACTCACGATACAACAGCATGAGGATAAAAGGCTGGCGTCGCCTATTCCTCTGAAAGCAGCAGCCTCCAATTTAAAAGAGGAAGCTTTACAGAGAGAAGTTATTATGGATCTGAAGCAGAATGAGTGCTGTGTGTCCGTGGGTATTAAGTGCAACTTGTTTGTTTGTTTGAAAACTACTTCCATTACATCAACGTGATCTGTGCAGCTCCATGATCACTGTTCAGTGTGGAATAAAGAAAATGCAGAGTGCAGCACTGAACATGTGCCACTGCTTTATTCATAGAATTCCATTAGAGAGGTAGTCTCAGAATCCTCTGTATTAAATTCTTAATACATTCATTCTCTAAACTCTGAGGTTCTGCAAAGTCAGATGCAAAATATGTATTATTGTACACACATGTGAAAAGACACTGAAGCAACATTTCATGTACATTGTTGGCTCTTTGAGATAAATAATGGAAAATGTTATTCTTATATAGATAGTGTTTTATTAAAATTTGATTGAGTTTCTTGCACCACGACTTCCTCAATTGCGTTCACTTTCATCACACATCCTCGCAAGAGAGTTCCTTCTTTTGAAACCAGCTACGGTAGCACAGACATAAGTATATATATGTGTGTATGTGTGTGTGTATGTGTGTGCTGGGAAGAGAGAGGAGAAGTGTTCCTCAGTCAGAAGAGAATCACTTATTGATCCTGCAATTTATGACACTACAATTATAGCGACCCCTAAATATTGAATGACTGTGTGTGTGTGTTTGTGTGTGTGTGTGTGTGTGTGTGTGAGAGTGTGTGTGTGTATTGTGCATGTTTTGAACTCCTCCCACCCCCTCTGTACCTTTTCCTATTTACCTGTGGACATATTTATAGAGAAAACGTGTGCGGTAAAAACACTGTGGCCCCTTTTCCTCAACCCTCTCATCCTCCAATGTGTTCTGTATATATTTTAACTTCATATGTCAGTGTAAGTCTTCAAATCTCGTCTCCTCACCGCCCACTGTGAAACATTTTTTTGACAAGAATTTGGACGAGGATGAAAAAGGGCCTTGGTTAAATCTGTGCTTATCTATTTCAAAGCACACAAGGACAGTCATCCCAGTCCAGTTCTCTAAATCCTCCGGACATCTCGGAAAAGGATACACTCTTGAGTTATTTTCAGATGCTTATCACTTTTGTCTCTCTCCCGTCTTCATCGCTCCTTAAACTGTCCCTTTTGTCTTTCTCCATCTTCACTCCACCCGTCCACCAGCCGGTCCAGGGGTTCGACTATGCCAAGCAGCACCTGGGCCAGCAGGGAGGGGACGAGGAGACCCTGCCTGTCAGTCAGGACACATTAGTCATGTCCCTGCAGATTCGAGACACGCCTCTTGCTCTAGAAAAGGCCCTGCAGCTAGACGGATCTGCCAACAAGAAAAGCCTCAGCGCTGACAAACGTAAAAGGTAATTTGTTTTCTCCATACATGTCTATAGACACCTGTATCACAAAAATATATATTAAAAAATCTACTTCAACTACAACTGTCAGATATTTTTCAAGCTGTATGTAGGGCTACTCCTTATCGACATTCAGTCACTTTTTTTTTATTTATTTAATTTTAGAGGTAAGATAAAACACTGCATAGAGAATAACGATGTAGGTCACAATACCTTATGAAATTCAAAGTTTTTTCTATCAAGGACCCGTAGATACTTAACAACATGACGGTTGATTTAAAAATGTGTTGTTTGCATACAGATTTGTGTGTCTGGCAGAACTAATGGGTAGAGAGATTATGATGATGAAATAGCCCGGGGCAGCTTCATGGAAAATGACACCCAATAACACATGTGAGACATTGTTTGAGTTTATTAGAATTCACATTTCGAGTCCAAACTTTGCACACATTAAAGTTAAGTTATCAGCTGGTGGAAGTACTTTCTAAATTTTAAAGAGATGAAATGGAAATGGTAATTCTCCTCACTTTTTATGAAAGAAAGAAATATGCTATCATAGTATTGTAGTTCATAGCGGAGATATAAAAAATATTCGTAGATCCTTACAATGTGTTTGGCTGAGGGCGAATGTGTAGAGTCGATAGAGCAGAGGAAAGACGAGGCTCAGCTTTCATCAGTCTCAGCTGTGATTGTCTCATTTAACAAGTTGGGGTGTTAGAGGGCAGTGTGTGTCCTCCTGAACCAGATGACAGGCAGCTCAGCCATGACAGTCCAACCTGACATATCCTACTGATGGCAAACATCCAAAGTGTTTACAATGTGTGTGGTTGTGTGTGTGTGTGTGTGTGTGTGTGTGTGCAGGCGTGCTGCTCTATCAGAAAGCTCCTGGGTCACATAAAGAGAGAGAGAGACAGGCAGGGTGATATAACTCTCAGGTCCCTGCAGCCCTATTGTCTGTCCTCGTTCGACCCTGATCCTGAGTGATAGGCCGTCATTAAGAGGGTTCACTCTATGGGCAGGTGAAATGGACCATTTCCCTCATCTGACAGTCAGTGGCAGCGTTTCCGAAATTAATTGCCACGTTAAATCATGTTAAATTATTAAATCGAGTAAAAGCAAAAGGGCAACATTTTTCAAAGCCCTGCAGCATAATGAGATCCAGGGAAATTTATGTGACACAACGGGAAATCTATGGACTGAGGGTCCTGCAGTAATTATTTTTCGGAGCCTTCTGACGCAGCAAAAGTTGTTTATTTGCTTCTTATCAAACTATTTATCTAAAAGGTTTCTGTGATTTTATGAGATCATGTCTCGAGGAGAACTTTGGCAACTGACCAGTGACCTTGATGTTCTGGTTTAACGGTAGAAAATATATCAATCCGTCAATCAATCAAACTTTATTTGTATAGCACCTTTCATACAGATTCAAGGAGCTTCACAAATTACTGATGAGCAAAAAAACAAGATAAAACAATTGGATTGTTTTGGCTTAGTTGGGATAGCTGTTGCTCTCTAACAAAAATACCGGAGGTTCAATGCCTGTCTTCCCCGTTCCGCATGCCGAGGTGTCCTTGAGCAAGATACTGACACCCATAAATCCCCCTTCTCATAGCAAAAGTGCATAGTGTGAATAGCAAAAACTGAACTGTTAAAGTAGTTATGTAGCGCAGTATTTTGTTTGAGATATTTGCTATAGTTGGCAGGTCAGTTTTTGCGGTTGTTAGCACTGTTGTTTCAGGAAGGTTTGGGGTTCGAATCCCAGTTGAGTGTAGTTAACGGAGGGGTGGACATTTGCTATGTAATTGCAGACTTTATTTTATTTCTGAAATTGATGATTGACACAATCCTCTGTTCATTCAATCAGGTGTAAATTCACAGCTCTTGTTGATGTCTGAGTGAAGTTTAAAGCCTTTAATTCACCTGTTGTACCTTTTGATAAAAAGTTACATCAGTGTGTGAATGATCCCACTAGAGAGAAACTTGTGTGATGGAACTGTGAGGTTTGTTCTTTAATGTCGATATTATAGACAAGTGACAGTTGCTTCTTCCTCTCTGAAGTCATCCCTTTGTTTGTATTAAGGTCAAACACGTCCTTCAGCCCCTGAACACCAACTCCGGCTCAACCATACATCCCTCTCATGCAGCCAGAGTTTTCTGTACACCTCAATTAATTATAACAAATCACACGTCTTTGTGGAACCCGCGACTGTCACGTGGAGCCAGCTCCCCACAGCACTGCCTAGACGAGAGCAGGGGAGGGCGGCCGCTGTTCCACTGTCTCGCTTTGCTGTTATCATTTCTACCAGACAATTAGAGGATAGACCATGGCTCTTTGATGTCACTGTCAGCCTCGTGGTCCTCTGAGCCGCCGCTTGATCAGCTCTAATTCCAACTACACTGCAGTGTTTGAAGCTTGTGAAACAAGAATTGGATAAAGCATTTGTTTGTCCAATTAATGGGAGAAGCAGTCCTACGTTACCCCGGACGTGAACGCACTCTGGTTTTGATACTGTGATGAACGCAGACACAATGCATATGAAAAAGAAACACATGGACATAAAAAATTAACAAGTTTACAAGAGGAGTAGAGGACAGATACATTAACAACTGCAAACACACAAATAGAAACACACTTGTTTCCAGCATTATTAATCCAAAATATGAAAAGTGACCAGTTGTTGACCGTCTCTTGTACTTGTTTTTTTGTTGTTGTGAGAGTTTTGCGACAGTCAGATGATTTTTCCAGGATTTTCTATCTTATTATCGTAAAACCAGAAGATATCAATTAAATAAACCTGAACACAAAGGGCTGCAAAGTCTAAACTCAATAGTTCTTCTTTAAAAACAAGCAGTGGTATAGTGATGGTTCTAATATGAGCACACATACATAAAAATACAATAATGATTTATTATGTTTGCTGGACTCCGACTGGAGCGATGGGGGGGAGGAAGGTGAGGTTGTTAAAGGGAGGAATGACATAACCTGGCTGCGTGCCCAGCCCTCCGAGAGCTCACCGCCTTTCCTGTTGCTATGGTTACTTGCAGCAAGTTGCCGAGCGAGGACGGTTCCGTCATCAGCGACGAATCAGAGAAGCTGAATTCCGGCAGGGGCTTGACGGCGCCGAAAGTCACAGCTCAGCAGAAACTGACAAAGGAGGAGACGCGCAAGAGGGACGGTGAGAGTCACAGGCCGATTCAAATGCAAATTGTTTCTTTCTTTACAGCTCCTTCTGCAGGCAAGGTCAGGTGTGTGTTTTCCAGGTCCCTCCTGCACGGGAAACTTCTCCAATCATCTCGTTGTCTCATGCACACAGGTTCCCTAAGAGAGAGGCACCGCCACTGCATCATTTCTTTGTCATGTACATCCAGATATGTAACCACCCTGCCGCAAGCAAAGAAGGACCCAATGAATATGCATGAGACCGACACTCTGCTGATATGATACAGTATGTCAGAGAACTGGATGCTGTGACATACAACGCACACACATTCACACATTCAGCACTGCAAATAATAAAAGATGCATATAAAGTCTCACATATCAACATGCTAACTGTTCCTCGTGCCGCGGGTGTGAGTTAAATTAATCAAATTTCAAAACTCTGCTTGTAAATTGGACTGCGCTCTCCAGATTATGATTTTCCTAATGGACGGCTTTGAATAATTCATCAGCTGAGTCGAGGGGAACCTAGAATTGAGTCGAGCTTGTCTGATGTCAGATAAGGAATCAAAAGTGCAAAGTCAGTCGCCTCCATCTATCAAAGAGATGCATTGGCACAACCTCGGAGCCCTGAGCCATATCTGTGTGATCTATTGTCTCTGTCCGCCTCTTCATTTGCTGATGCAGGCGACTTGATGTTTGACATAATCCTGCTGTGCCGAGCGCAGAGGGACAAGGTGGTGAGAGAGAGAGAGGTGGAGGGTGAGGAGGCAGCGTGACAGTTTGTTCCTCTTTGACTGACAGTGTAAACGATTAGAGGTACTTGTAGTCTCTGTGTGAGTGAACTCCCTCTCTGTTCTTCAGATCCATATGACTCCTCCTCTGGCTCCCTGCAGCTCATTTCCATAAAGCCTGTGGTGGCTCAGCCCAGCTACTCCCACCCTGCATCGTCGGTCCGCAGCCACGAATCAGCCATTGTCAACGGAGAGGTGAAGCACCACAGCCGTTAGTAGAGTTGTGCAGACTGATATGCACATACAGACCCGTGAACCGCTCTCTGCCAAAGTTAGAAAATGTTGGAGTCTAAGTATATGTCGAAGTTTTTGTCCTGGCTTTTCTCACTGGTCTTAAGGTTCAGATTGAAAACGATCACACATTACTTCACATCAATCCTAGTTAAGCATGACCATCAAATTGTTGATGTGGTTATGGGGTTGTGTTTTTGTGTTGACACCCCCTTGTCAATCAAACCATGATCACACTGATGAAGTTGAATTCTTTATTCACATTAAGTTAGCATTCTCCCAAACTTTTAACTTGGATTTTGCTCTTACTTAGCTGTGAATATTTAGTGCAGTATAGAGGAAAAAGATTTCAAGGGCTTTAAAAGATGCAGCAGTAATGTAAAATTAAACATAGAAGAGAAGAAATGTTACAGCACAGTTTTAATTTAGTGAGAAGATTTGTTTAAGGTAACATTAGGGAAGATATATATATATAGACTAGAAACTAAACGCAAACAGTTTTGAAGCTATATATTACCCATGAAAATAAGAAACGTGTGCGGTTCCTTTCTGACTGATGATTGCATAACATCTTCATGTTCTCATGATCCCTCTGACCTTGTATCCACACACATTTCTTAGACAGAGCAGAACCAAACCAGGCACAGCAAGAAGAACCTTCTGTGTCTTGTTTCCATCCTGATCTCCCGTGTTCCATCGCGTCCCGCGCTCTTTTCTTCTCCGCAGGTGAACTTGGCTCTGAAGCAGAAGTCCGACATCGAGCACTACAGGAACAAGCTGAGGCTGAAGGCCAAGAGGAAGGGCTACTATGACTTCCCCTCCACCGACGGCAGCAGCGGCAGTCGAGTCCCAGCGCAGAGACAGCGGCACGGCCATGAGAGGGCAGCCGGTGAGCATGGCAGACCACTGGAGCCTGATGATGAGCGAGGTTCCACTTATGTCAAGTCTCACAGGAGGTGAGAGTGGAAAAGCAAGTGGAACCTGGGTGTAAACAGAAAGTGAAATCCGTGCTTACATAAGTTTGTGAGGAGACGAGGTCACAGTTTTAACAGACACAGTATATTGGCTGATTGGGCTTCTCACCATGCCCAGATATCTGTAACCACTGACCCCTGCCTTGTCTAATTAGCTTATAGATAAGTGAATCAGGCCCCCTCTAATTTTGTCATTATCCTGTCTTACTCGGCAGTGAGAGACCCATCAGGTCTGTGTGATTAGTCGTATCCAAGTCCTGAGCTGCTGTAATGGAGATACTAGGGTTGGCAGTGTGTTGGCTGGTCCGGTGTGTTGGTTCGGTCCTGCCTCTGCTTCACAGATGCACATAGAGATGGACCGTGTTTGGATATTACAAATATAGGTCAAGTATGCAAACAGTCTTTTCCATACCAGATTAACATGTACTAGCTGCACTCAGAACACAAAGCTGCTCGTGTATTGGGGCTCATGTATAAGTGATGTTATTTTCTCGCAGTAATTTACAGTCGAAATTAGCTTGTAGCCGATCAGCTTCACCAACAGCACACGTTCCCCCAGCTGAAGTGTCATTTGCATTAAGCTTCCCCTCAGTCACTGATTGTATACATATATATTTTGGTAAACTTATTAATATTTTATCTTACTGTGGAAAATACTTGGCTGGTCATGCATTTTGCCTGTGGTGTAACATTTTGAAAAAAATATTTTGAATACACAAAACCATCTTCTTCCAAGTCTCCTTATTATATATCTATTTGTATTTGTCAAGTGTCTCGATTTATATAACTCTCTGAAAAGTAAAAACTTTTCCCAACGTTGTTCATCATCATCCCCCCCCCGTCCCTTCCACAGCAGGCATACGAAAACAACGGACAAAATCACTTGGAAATGCTTTAACCTAATAACTACCCTAGGTCTAACTGCCTCCCCTCCTCACTCTAATTGGCAGGCACTCCCAGGTAGGGCAGACGGCCTATCGCAGCCGGCAGAGTCTGAGCAGTCCGAGTCCTGGAGGGACGGAGATGGACCTGCTCGTTATGAGGGAGCGACCCAGGAGAGGCATCCGCAACAGCGGCTATGACGTGAGTCGCATTTCATCATCCACTGACCCCGTCTCTCCGAAAGATGCAGTGAAAGTTTGTCATTCTGGAAAATGGCCCTCATACTCAAAATACAAATATGTATACAAATATATAAAAATAATGGTCACGGCAACATTGTGTCGTTACTTTTTAAATCGTAGTAGGTTATATTGCATATAAACTTTTCATCTTATTTTACGTATTATTGATGTGCTGAGGAAATACTATTCTAACGCAAACATATGTTTGTTAACAGTATGTGTTAAAAGGCTGGTGAGAAAATTAAGATGATAATAAAAAATACACTGATTCACATCATTAAGATGGAAATTAAAAATAGAAAAGATAATAATCACTCGGAGATCATTGGTCTGTTGTTAGCCTGTTTAGGAAACAGGTGTGGTGTCAGGTGTCCCACAGCACAGGAGAAGTGGTTCTTTCATAATGTAACAGTTAAAAGGTCCTGTCATTTAGATATATAATACATCTCAGGATGGCTGGTTTATGTGCACCTTTTTATTGTAACATTACGGTTACGAGGGTTTGCATTCTGGTTTGTTCTGGTACAGAAATAACTGCTGTCCTAATTATTTGCGTATCACAGCATGAAATACTCGGGTGTAATTGGCTCTGGTATTGTTCATCCTGGCTCACTGGCATATGGACGCATAACAATACCATAACATGTGCTTTTTCTACTATGGCATGTGAAAATGGCTTATTGTACATTGGTATTGTTTTGACAAACCTTCCCATGACTCTTTTCTTGTTGTGTACTTGCTGGGACTAAACTCGTTGCAGCCATGTGTTCGGCATGTGTTCACTCTCTGCACAGTAGTCAGTCCAAGCTACACGGTTCATTTTCAGAACTCCTGGCCCTGTTGATCACTGTGAGCTGTGTGTAGCTGCAGGCCCCGGCTCTGCAGATGCAAGTCTCCGTCGTTTCATGTAGCAGGGGGGGCTGATTTATGAGGTGCACTATACGCTGGGTCTCATGTGGCCACAGTCTTATTCGCACTGGAAGTAGGGCAGCCCTGAACTCATATTAATTCATCACCACGAGTATAAGGGCTGGATAAATGGAAACAGAGGTTGAAAGAGGGAGGAGAAGGATATGATAAAAATTTGGAATAAAATCGCAATGGGACTTTTGAAAATGTGAGAAAAAGATGGGAAAGATAGAGCAAAGTTGCAAGTAAATGATTTGAGGCAATGAATATGCAAGGGAGAGAGGATAATGGTTGCACTGAATATATTGAAGATAAGAGAACAGACTCAGAGAAGGAAGATATAAAATAATATCAGCGAATGGCTTCCAGAAGCTGTTTAAAAAGTGCAGAGAAGTGCAGATTATCACCCAGTTAAACATCTACCTGGGTTTGAGCTTGAAGTGTGACTAGCCATTCTCATAACACTACCTTCTACCTGAGTGCTCTATTTTTATACTTATAACCATTGTATCTGAGTTTCATATCTTTTGATTGCTTCTGCCAAGGAAGATAAGCATTTGTTTGACGTTAAATTAGCAGGATTATGCAAAAGCTACTTGACGGATTAGCAGAAAGCTAGGTGGAAGGATGTGGCTTAGATCAAGGAGGAACCATTACACTGTGGTGGATCCAGGACTTGTTTCTCTTTCTTTAACATTGTGAGATACAGCGTTTTATAACATTTTCCTTGATTTCTCAAGGAATGTTTCCTGGATCTTTATTTTTTTTTCATATCACGTTTGAGAGACTGATATTTATGAGAAATTTGGTGTAGTTCCAAATAAAAATGTAGACACGAGGAATGCCCCCTGCTTAGTGCCAGTCCAGCTCATGTTATACAGATTCCATCACCTGCACATTCTTCTATAAAACATCTCACACTGTTGATGTGTACTAGCAAGTCCAAGTTTGAAAATGTGTGTAGATTCTGAAGTCACAGCGGTGTTTCTGTGTTTGTACATGTTTCAGACTGAGCCTGAGTTGATTGAAGAGACGAATGTTGACCGTCTAATGGGTCCGCGGGGATACATGTACGGCCGGGGCCTGAAAGGCCACTCAGAGACGTCTACTCTGAGCTCACAGCCGTCCATCGATGAAGTGCGGCAGCAGATGCACCTGCTGCTGGAGGAGGCGTTCAGCCTGGCCTCGGGGGGACAGTCCACGTCAGGAAGGCAGTCCCACCACCACAACCATCACCAGCCCCCTCCTGACCACTATAACTCTACCCCGCCTCCCCTCCCCTACGTAGATGTTGTGACCAGTGCTCCTGGCACGATGAACTGTGGGCGAGGGGGTCTGCAGTGGGTACCTTCATATGGTGCAGACGTGTATCAGTGCAGCCTGCCAAAACCAGTGAGTGGGACGACATTATTTCCACTTCTCTCAAGAAGTGACGCGTGGTAGAGTCTGCTTTGTAACCTTAAATGCCTTTCACTGTCTGTCTTAGGCCTTTCGCTTCACCCAGCTTCCTGAGATGGCCATGGGTTCTCCTCCCCCTTTACCACCTCGCACTGGACCTCCGCCTGGGGCCGCCTTAAGACGGTAACACACACACATTCACAAACACACACACACACACACACACACACACACACACACACACACACACACACACACACACACACACACACACACACACACACACACAAACACACACACGCACACACCTACACACACACACACACACACACACACACACACACACACACACACAGATGCAGCCCATCAGATATTCCACATTATTCACATTCAAATTCATATTCAGGGACCACATATTCCCTTGTTATTGCGCTGTGGCACAGGTGATTTGAGGCCGTCTATAAATTTGTATCTTGAAATAGTGCATTGAGAGATGTCAAGAATGTTAATGAGCAACTGAATCTTTCCATATGGAACCTGGCTGCCATCTAGTGGCACTGGTGCAGCATTACAGCAACTTCATGTTTTTGCCCTCCTCCTTCTCTGTCCAACTCAGTTCCACTTCTGACTTGGGGCCCAAGGGAAGGCGCTCAGAGACTTCTGTCACTGAAATGCAGAGTCGACACGACAACAACCCATATGGGCTAACAACCAGAGCAGCACTTCCATCTATCACTGCAGAGCAGCCTCTGTCCAACTACTCAGGTAAGAATATGAGGAGCTGACTTTGTATTTTAAATGTAACTCATGACATAAGGACAGTAATCATTTGCCCAAATAAACACTTGAAATGGATTTTTTTTTACCCTAATCTACTTTTCCCTCTAAATGTGGAAATAATACATTTATCGCTCTTTCCTCCTGTTTCTCCAGGAAACCCAATAACAGCCGTCTATGCCATCCCAGCCTCCAGGTCCGCCTACTCAGAATACTTTCTGTCCACACCACCCACCTCGTACCACAGTCCCTCCTGGATGTCCTATCCACCGGAACCCGAGGATGTACCACCACAGTGGGAAGACTCTGTAAGGAAGCCTATTTGTCTTGGTTTGGAAGCACCCAGTCCTATAAGATCAATAAAGTATAAAATAAGCAATTCACATTTTGGTACAATAATGTGAAGAGATGTTTTGAATAAATTGTTACTGTCCCAGTTTTCAAGCATTAGTCCCAGTGACCCCAACCGTTCTTCATTCAGACCATGCACAGGTTAGCAAAGTGCTACTAAAACAAAAGAAGCCTCTTGATACAATAGACTGTCGATAATGATCGACAACATGTCTGCTCACAAAACTGAGGCCAAAGGGTCTCCATCGCCACCTGGTGGCTAGCTGCAATATAAGTTATAAATCCCACCTCTTCCATGTTTGTTGGTGGGACATGGACCAAACAAAAAGAGCCAGAGCCTGAAAGTGAACTATAGCACTGCAGCAGGAATAAACTCTAAAAACACAAAAAATATGATCATAATAATAGTAACCTCTCACTTCTGTGTTGTCGTTTGCATAGATTCTTATTATGGCACCGACATTGATTAAAAATGCTACTATCTACCCTTGATCAGGATTGGGCCTCATTATACTATTTCCAGCTCTAAGCCTCCCCCCCCCCTTCCTTCTCTATTTTTAATGAAGATAGCACAGCTTCCATTTGTCTTGTCTGATTTGTTTTTATCGACCTCCCCTCCCTTATTTCCCTATCTTTCGCCTGTTTCAACCAGATGATTTCACATAGTATCATTTTAGAGAACCAGTGTCATTCAGAGACCATTTGCTGAAGTGAATTTATGGCTGCCTTTGAGTGGACACAACAAAATACCGGGGTAGTTCAGCATAATTCCTATAAACGAACACCTTTTCCCCCGTCACTTCTAGTCCTATAAATATGACACTAATGAAGGAAGGAAGGAATAAATTTGTCTATAATTTTTGCACATCTACAAATCTCATTACTTTCCTCACTCATTCTATTCCCTGTTGTTTTGGAGGATTTATAATCATTTTCTCCTACATATAACTGTGTATATTTTTCCCTCATCAACCGTTTATTTATTTCTAGAAAAGCAGTGGATGAGAAAATGTTCCCTCAGCAAAATGAGCCCTCACATACACTGTATCCTGCTTATTTTCCTTTTGGCAGCCATTCATTTCGTGGGAAGCAATGATACTAAATCGCTGTTTATCTGATTTCATGTTGACCTTTTTTCCAGGTGCCCCTGCCTGGGTATGTCGAGGCTTTTCCTCATCCTCGCTACCCACAGGGTAGCCCCACCAGGCTGCCGCTGGAGTACAACCAGGCACTGGAGCAGCTGTCAGTTGCCCCAAGCACAGCATCCCAGCAAAGCCTTCCCCAGGTGGCGAAGGACGTGGACAGCATGCCCCTGAGCAGCCTCTCCACCTCTGCACTCGTGCAGGCCATCCGGCAGGAGGTGGCCAAGCTGGCGAAGAAACAAAACGAGATGTTTGAGTTTTAGTCCTGCCCCCTTGTGTGCAGGAGTGGGTGAACTGTGTCTTCAGCGGCAGAGGCGGTACTCCTTCAGACTGATTTTTGATGTTTGTACTGTAGAACAACTGAACTTCTTTACCCACTAATCGCCCACTGATTGGTTTATTTTCACTCTCTATAAGTGTTTTTCAACTATGCTGACTTCAAGGAACGGAAGATTGTTGTTGTTTTTTATTTAAAGAGAAAATCCTCCAACAATGATGTCCCAAATAACTGCATCATGAATCTCTTAATAGGATATGCTAAATATGGGTAATGCATTTTTCCAGTTTCAGACTTTTTTGTGATTCAGGATCGGCTGAGAAGAGGAAAGTAGCATTGCTGTCTGAACTGAGAGGACCAAATACTTCCTGTCAGATGTTTAAGTGTAAACCGCAGTGTATATAAAGTATAAGGACATCATGTATCTTATCTCCTTTTATAGACCATTAAGTTCAACTAGGACGATATGAAAATCAGTTCATCCCAAATTAAACTACTATTCACTGTTATTTTAATCTTTAGTTCACTTTCATATCACACCATAAAAGTAACAAACACTGATTTTAATTTCCTGTTTTTTTAATTGATCATATTGATTTAAACTATACTCCCTTAGTTCCTATTTAATGATCAAATGGAATCAATCTAGTATGTTTGAATCTGTTTTTTTAGTTTAACCAAACTGAAAATCTTATTTTAAACTGCATCAGTGATGATGTGACATGTTGCTGGAAATGTTTGCGTTTGTGTATCTGAAACAGATGGAAGCTTTTATCCTTGATATATATGATTGGGTGTGCACGATGTTCATTGACATGGTTGACACGGGCATGTCCGATTAAAAGTAATGGCTGGTTATTCATTAATTACTATTGTTAAAATACTTAAAGACAAAGAACAATTTCTTAATGACTTGGAGGTCATTATAATGATTAAACATTCAACTCCAACATCTTTGTCCAAAATATGTTTCCCTTAGCTGCTGGTGACAGTGCCACAGCTTCTTATAAAGGTGGGTGCATTGTTTGTTTACTGCACCTCGAGGCATCTTAACGATCTTAATGAGTGCACCTACCTTCCTGTTCCTGTGGGTCTCTGAGCTAATGAGAGGTCCTGGTCCTGCTTTGAGTAAACATTGTGAATGCCTCCCTGAGAACTGACTCAAGCTGAAATGCATATATGCTGAGGCCTAAAAGATATTTTTTACACAAATTTTAATTACACCAATTAGTCAATTTTACATTTTTTATTTTGCTGCCCTGAATGAAGTTATTTCTTCAGGTGGATGAAGCTACTTGTATAAGGGAGAGTGTGGCTTGTCATAAAATTTACTTTTTTTTAACTGAAAGCTGAACGTATTGCACATGAATGACTCGTCAACCTAATTTTTTTTTAAATAATACTAAGGCCCCTATAGAAGGGCAGTGCACAACATAAGATGATTAACTATCCAATAAAATAAAGGTTATTTAGTCAATACAACAAGATGTTTGCTTCGGGAAATGGAAAGGGTGCTGCAATAAACAGTGAGATGCCTACTTTTACTATATTATTGCAAATCACATGGAATGCTATGCTAATAGTTAAAATGAATTGTGTTGTTGGATGTATGTCAGCTGTGACTTGGGAAAGAGAACTATGAGTGGCAATGACTTTAAATATTCACTTCTTTTTTTGGAACATTCATCTTGTTTTTTTCGTTAATATTTTTGGATAAACCCTTTAGAACAACAAAATCTTCAGTCAAACTTATTTCCGAAGATTCCTTTCACTCATTCAGAGGAGCACTTATTGTCTTAAGAAGTTAAATTAAAAGCTTTTTTGTGTATACCAGAAATGAACACCTTTCCACACTCTCATGCTGGATAACGGAGAAAACTTGATAAATCAAAGGGGTTTAAAGGTTTATTTATTCTATAAAATCAAATTTGAGGTAAGCTAAACCTTTTAAACTTCATTGTCTTTTTGTCTTCCTGACTGTTTTTTTTCATTTCCTATTCATCTGCCTGAAATTGTTATATGTGATGACCCTATGAGGTTGATCTGATGGAAAAACCTTGAGACATATGGAGGATGAAAGAAATATTAGCCTATACATGATTATAATTCAATAAAAGATTTTAATAGAGGAACAGAGTAATTGTGTGTCTTTAATTTCCCTTTTACCTGTCTGCATGCTATTTAGTCCTGCAAAACAATATAACAATTGAAGCTGTTGTTGTGATGATATCGTAAACTACCATAGACTCTACTGGTATTTGTGGTAAGGGTAAATTAACTATTATTATCACCTATTTACAACAAAGGGAGTCGAAAGTGTCACATCATGAAATGAAGACGCCCTTTCTCCAGGAATAAAGGTTAAAGTACCATTGAATGACTTGCGTCAGCCATGATGCTGGAGCTGTTTGCTAAAGGCACGGAATATTACATTACATTACATTACATGTCATTTAGCTGACGCTTTTGTCCAAAGCGACTTACATTTTTAGTACACTCAGCATTTATAAGGGGCCATTTAGGGGTTCAGTATCTTGCCAAGGATGTCTTTTGTTGTACTGTAATCAATAGTGGGGGGGAAAAATTCAATTTCATAAGTACACTTTTTATTGTATTACAATGCTACTCAGCCGATACGATTATATGAACATACTATGTATATATATATATTAAGTTTATGTTGTAAATATGTCTATTTCATTCAATATATTTGGCTGATTCAGTATATTCTTCTTTTAAGATTCAAAATAACACATTTCTGTCAACACTTATTAACTTTTTACAATTGATTATTTGTAAATTAGCGGGATTACCTACTCAATCGAGTTTAATCACATTTTTGGAAATGCAAAAATTTCAAATTGGTGCAAATAAATGTATGACCTTTTATCATGATTCTACTTTTGTGGACAAAAACATAGAAATATAAACGTTTTAACTGTAAAAAAAACATTGCTTACAGTACAGTAAAAAGCAAATAAACAAAATACGATATTGGGGTATTTAGAAGATGTGTACACACATATCAAGGAGTTTAAATTCTTTAATTTGTGTTAGCTTGTTTATTTGTTAGCAGCCCTACTCAAATGCTGCAGTGGCAGATTACTCAATAACTTCAGAGAGAGACTGATATGCCTGTGTTCAGGACCTCTCTGACTACCTACATACTGAATATTAAACCTTTTACTGTATAAATTTGGAGATTCTTCAAAGTAAAGTCCAACATTTTCACTGTGGAATAGATCATTTAGGGACATTTCAAAGTACTGTAAAAACACTTTTCTCAATAAGGTCAGAGAAAGAGAATGATATGCCTGTGTTCAGGACCTCTCTGACTACCTACATACTGAATATAATCATATTTACTGTATAGATTTGGAGATTTTTCTAATTAAAATCCAACATTTTTACGGTAGAAGTGATCATATCAGGATACTTCAAAGTACTGTAAAACACTTTGCTCAATAAGTTCAGAGAGAGACTGATATACCTTTGACATTTGCACATTTTCCAGTCATCTTTCTCTGGCTGATTCAGTTTCCACAGTCCTGCACCGTGTTTAAATTGTATCGAGCTTGCTGAATTTACTATAGGCTCACTGATGCATTTCAGACAGTTGAGTTCAGTGGCTGATATGTTGGTCTTCACTTGTTGTTATTGGATCTTGAATGTTATGTCATCTGTAAACACTGTTGTCTGACACTGGTAGAAAATGAGATCATCATTGTTCAAACTCTTACTGCTCTGTGTGGTCTGTGACACCAGTCAACCCAGGCAAGAACAAGCAATGTGTGTCTACTCCGAGAGTCAGAGAGACTGTGTTGACAAGTAACTTAGGTGCATATCACAAAAGCATATGAGAGAAACACTCTCAGTTTGCACTTTGTGATTTCTGTGTAGAACAACTCAGGCCCCCACATAAAAGTGTCAGCTATGACACAATGACAGAAGCAGCCATCAGGGCGTCATAAAGCATATCTGGAGAAGACATGCAGGATGATGACTCAAGATACCATCATCAAGTGGCTGGTTGTGCCATGCATGCTGACAGGTAACCTATTGAATCATTTCAACTCCTGTTTGTTTGATATGCCATAATACCCTTTATTCTGCTGTTGAGCTACGGTAATCGATATGGAGTTATAATTTACATTAATTTTCGTACAGTTAACAGTTGTTATGAATGTGAAAAGTAGAATATAATCAGAGTTCTTCTAGGTTTGATGTGATTTAACCTCACACTGATTTAACTCAGCTTGCTTCTGCTGTGGTCTTCCCTGGGTCATCTTTTGTAAGGTCTCAAAGGTGAGTCAGTGTTTTCCATTAATAACTTAGACTGCTGGTGGACTGTCACGGCGTTGTCCTCCCCCAGTTTCATAAAGAACAGAATGTCTACTTTTCTACCAGATATCTATGATTTATTTATTATGAAACTGTAGCAAACCATAGGACATTAGCAGAGTTTGCAGCCCTTCAGTGTGTCCAACATGCATCCCAGCCCACCTGGGAATTCTGTCTGAGTGATTTGGATCTTAACTGTGTCCTCAATGTGTCTTGGGTGTGTTCACACCCGTACTTAGAGCTGACCACTTGTGATCAAATCACCAGGTCTGACCAGAGCCTATCATGTATTATTTTGTGCCTCTACAATTGTGCAGTGGACCTGTAGTTCAGCATTGTCCCACCAGGGATCAGCCTTAAGCCATGTTAACAAATGTTCTCTTTCAGATAAAGAGGCATTTCCTGGGAAATTTGCCAAGTCAGAACATGGTTCAGAGAGTGACCTGTGCTGTACAGTGTTGCAGGAAGCATTACATGACAAGGAAAAAACATCAAACAAACTTGTGCATACTGATGATGTAGGTCAGCCTTGAATGGAATCTCACCTTTTTGAAACTAAACAATGTTAAAGTTTGATGACGTTTTGTTACAATGCTGTTGTTGTTTTTGATAATGGTGGCAATTAGTTCCTACTGTTACACTCTGTTTACAATACATGTCTGCAATTAATCCTAAAATGTGGCCAATTAAAGTAAAATTAGCTTCACAGCAGCAGCAGAGGTTGAAGAAAGGATGCCAAGAGGAATGTCTATTGTTCAGTGTCGGTGTGCATTGTTCTCCCTTTTATTTTACTGACATTTAAATTGTATTTCCAGTTAGATATTTAGTGTTTATAGTGACCTTGCTGTAGGAAACTTAACAATTGCAGTTCCAGAAACAACATTTTGTTATATTGAGTTAAGTATTGCAAGATAGCTTTTGAAATGTCTGTGGTTTAGTGAAGGATCACTTGAATCCAAACTTTGTGCTCCATTTTTATCTTTCTCATTTTAAGCTCCCATTTAATTTTGTCAAGTTGTTCCTCTCTCAGGTAGAGTGTGGTGTGGTTAGAGCCTCATTTGAAACTCTGCAGCTCCATTATCTCTAATAAAGGCTTCTTAAGGTTATTACATTACAGCCTTCTGAGCTGACATCAGCACACAGTTTCGATAATTACCTCAATGGTCAGTGCAAGGACAGGTCAGAGGAGGACAAAAAGAGTTGAAAGTAATTGATTGAACAAATCTTCCATGACACTTAAAGTGACACTTACATCTTCTAATACTCAGCAGTGCATGAGATTTCACCACACGCTCAAACTGGATTCAGACTGAGGCATTGCTAGGAAACCTGTGAATACTTGCAGGGTTTGCAAAACTGAGCCACAGATTGTCTCGTATTAATGAGTCAGACGGTCTTGATGAAATGAATGATTCATTACTTCAGTCTTAAGTGATCTATTGAAAATGGATATATAAAAAGATAACATTTGGAAGAGACTCACATTGTTTTCCAATGATTTAACTGTTTCCCAGGGGTGTGAACATAATTTGAATTTTAATGTGTGGGTGGTTGATTGAAAGTCAGACACAAAACTACACTGAGTCTCACAGATTGAGGCTCCTCTGAACTATTCACTGAGATATAAACATGGAATGATATGACTGCATTTCGTGCCATCGCAACAGATGCTCAAGTTTCCATTGAATCAAATATACAGTATATAATTCTTTGACACTTTCTTTTTTGTCAATGCAGTTGAACTGTAAATGGACATATCTCTAGGGTTTTCATAACCACAGTTCTGTGTGGTCTAGCTTATTTTTGTAAACTAAACTCTTGTCAATGTATCAGAGCACATTTCAGGCAAAACAGTTTTCCACCTCCTCAAAATATTATCAGTCTGCTTCAATGACCTGGTAACTATAAGTGTAAACTGCAGATGCAGATTGCCAGTACAGCGTAACAGCAGGAGAACAGCATGTTCCTGTAACATCACTTCAGTGACAAGTGACTGCTGAAGAAAGATAGTCAGTTGTATTCATTCTCCTCAGTAAATGCAAATCAACACAGACTAGTTTGGTGTAACTTACAAAGTCTGATATTTATGCTCAGATTACGTTGTTCTTTGACAACAAATGATTTATTCCCCTTAAATCTCCTGCCTGTAGAAAACACAACTGTCTGAAGACAATTTTTTTGGAATTGGTTCATAAATGTATGCTTCACCTGTCCAATTTTTCTTTTAATTCATTATGAAATAATATTTAAATATCAGATTTTTTTAAACCCACATGATTGTTTTGTCTTACTTTCTATAAAAAAAATCCTAAAGGCAGGTCTCTCCTGAGAGGAAGCATTTAACTAAAACCGTTATTGGGATGGGAAAATAGATTATTACATTTAGCATTATTCAATACTGTTGAGCCTGGTTGTTCAGAATAGTTTTCTAAACTTCCATCAAAAACATATTTTACTATTTTACGTTCAATATACAAGCATAAAAGACATTAATATACATCTTGGGGCCATTCCTTTTGGCTAACCCAAGATACTTCTGATGCAGATCATTTCACCATAATTGGACAAAATACAATTTGGTTTAGGGCTGGGAAATCGTCAGCCTCTGAGCCGTATGGCACAATGGCCACTCCATTGTGTGTGTCCTCCAATAAATAGAACTGTAAGTCGAAACCTTGCACCTTTTCATGTGAATGAATCATTTAGTCTAATATCAGGTATACTTGTAAAAAACTGGCATCCTGTTAATGTTCTAAAAATCAGTGTGTAGTCAAAATTGTGAGCTTTTTGTGCTTTAAGCCTCAAGTGGGAGGAAGCTGATTACCATTAAGTATGCATTGTTTCAGATGTAAAGGCTCTCTGTCTTGTTACCACTTCAAATTAGCAGAACTAAACCAGTCTGCTCTTCTAAAGAGACGATGAGGCAAAGCCAGAGAATTTCAAATTATTTCCTTCCCCGGATTCTATGGAGCCAGTTCAACCCACTCTGCAGTGATGACTGCTGAATGAGCATGTCAAGTGTCTGATTTGGCTCAGCAGACAGTGAGACAGATGAGCTTGGGTGTATTATAAAGCTCCCCCTGGTGAGACTAAAACATAATGGTCTCGACTCAGAACTCTGATCGGTTCTATTCTCCATCATTCGACTCGTGTCTTTATGACTTCTTCCTCCTTTGGGTTTTTAACCATTTGGCTGGCTTGCAAACAATGACAGAAGACTATTTTATATATCTTTTGAAAATTAATGATCATAATTACTGTCTCTGCTTATAGTTATATTTAGGCATAGATCTGTATGCCATAGACAGCGAGGTTAGATTTTGGTTTTAATCATAGAGCTAGGTCGGAAGCTTTTTTGCGGTGAATAGCTAGCTGGGTTCCTCCCTTGTAACATGGCCATTAAATTACAACTCTGTCTCAGTAATTGAAAGCATCTGGAAGGCTTTGGCTGGAGCAGGAGCAGAGAAGCTGGCGAAGCTTAGCTCTCTCATTTGAATTAATATCCCCAACACCTGTCTTTGGGGAAATTAATGGGTGTTACTGTAAGCAGCTTTCTTTCTTCCTCAAACCTTTTTTTTGTGCTGATTTTTTACTTTCCTGACCCCATCTGCCAGCTCTTTCTCCCTCTCTCTGTTGTCCTTCCCATACCTTCCCTCTGTAGATTAATTGCTCGGTGATACTGTATGTTAAAGACTACTGCGAGTTTCCCTACCCAGCTGTTTGAAAACGGAGCAGTCAGCAAGATTTGACTCCTCACTTGCCACCTCTTAAGCCCCTCCTCCTTATACAGTTCTCCTTCCAGGCCCCCTCCACTTGTCCTTTACCCTCTTTATCTGCTGATTTCTGTGCAATTTTCCCAGCTGGCACTGTCATGACGTGGGCAACTTTAGTTTTTTATCATTGCTGTTTTTGTTATTTCTGTTCAACAATTGTAAGTTTTGAAATAGTAGCCAAAATAAGATGAGTATACTTTCTTCAATGTTAAAATGTTTAATGGACAAGGGGTGAAATTCACTGCTGTATAATCGTTTTACTACAAAGTTGCTCACAACTTCTCTGTTTAGATCAGTTTAGGCTACATCCATAAAAATATGTTTTCCTTTAATTAACAGCATTTTAAAACCATCTCAGTTCAGATGATTATTCAAGCTTTGTATCAGAGGTAATCTCCGTCCATACAAACAGACCCGTGAACGCATGTCAGGTGACCATTCATGTTCAATGAGCAATAGCCTACTGGCGTAAACAGGAAGCAGATTGTCTACTCGACATTTGGTTGCTTACACTACAGACAAGAACAACATTGATAAAAGTAAGAGCAAGTATTTCTTTTCCTTTTTGGCCTTGTTGCTGAGAGTTAGAGTTAGCAACGCCTTGCATTCCCTGCTGGTAGATGAGTCATGACTGTCTCTGTTTTTGACCGTCCATTCTTAAATGCAGCCCTGGAGTTGTCAAACTAAAATGGGGCAAGCAACATCTTCCAAAGCTCATTGTTTAAGGGGGGTGGTTTGCACTGGAGGTGTAAACAGAGCAGCATGATGCTTTTTCAAACTGAAAGATCGCATTGTGGATGTAGTCACTGAAGCATTTTTTATTTGGTTGGTCACCTTCAGCCTTGTGTGGAAGCCGTCAATCGCATCCTGATGTGAACCCAACAATAGGTTGGAGACTGCCAAAAAAATAAGGGCTGGACCATAATTTGTGTTGTGAAAAACCAAGTAGACCAACAATAGAATTTTCTGATGGGAAACTTGTTATTGTAGCAGTAATTCTAAAGTCGATACCTGACCTGTGATCTGTCATGAAAGTGCAGTCAAATGCAGATCATGTATTTACTTTTGCATTGCTCGATAAGGGACCAAATTAAATAAGATATAACAGTTGTGTTTTTTGTAAATGAAAAGTTTGGACCACACAGATATTATTGTTCAGTAATATTGACACCTGTCTTTTGTCCTGTTATTACCTATGCATAGTTTTCATAACAAGGAATTACATTTAGTGAGCTCTTTGAGACACCAGAGTATAAAGACATCAGGTTTAATGAAGTGCTGCATGACTTACCATTGGTCACCTGAATTTGTTGTGACGTCAAAACTTGCCACAATATACGAGATCCATGTGAGACCATGTAAATGTATTCTTTGCAGCTTTTGCTTCTGTAAAAAGCCAGTGTGAAGAATGTTTGAATGCTAAAACTTTTAACAAAGCCTCATGTAGCCCACAGCAGTCTGAAGAGGTCGATAAAGTCTTTGTTGTTGCCACAATTATAGACGATGCACCATCCTTTTCCTGATGTGTTCTGTTTTTAGTTCAGATCTGTCACATTGAAGCATTGCTGCCTTGTGCCCTTTTTAAATTAACAACGACAACGAGCTTTTTGCAAGGATGCAGCCTGTTAAAGGGAAACCTGCCATTACAGTGGGTACACGGTGCAGTAGTATACTTACCTTTGTAGCACTCCTTCCTTGGCAGAATCTACTTTCTAGGCTGTGGCTTTCTTACTGCCGCTATCAAGAATAAGTCCGTAAAAGGGGAAGGAGCGAGTGAGAGCCGCAGAGGCTTATTGAATACATAAATCACTTCCTGGATAGAGGGTATGTTGTTTCATTGCTAATGGATCTCTGCCACTGCTCCGTAAATCACCATACACACGACCAGATGTAGTACCACTCAGAGGCAGGACTCCAATGTCGGCAAAGAGAAAAGACATTACTCTGTTGCTTTCTATTTAGTTTTTTTCTCCTTTCCTCCCGTTCTTCTCTTGCAGGGATTGGGGTTCTCACAGAATTGCAATACAAGCAGTATTTAGGTTATGCTCTCACCCCTCCTTCCTCTCTCCGGGCAAAGGGGCACTTAGTCAGCTCAGTAGGGATGTGGGAGTGGCATTAATCCCTGCGCTGAGCAAAGTCACCAAAAGTTCGTACCTGACCAGGCAGACATAAAGTCCAGACTGTCCTTGTGTAATATTTCTTAAAAATGTGGGAAACCACATCTAACTTGTGTTATTTTCCAAATGAGTGTTTAGCTCAGGCAGAACATGTCATCACTAAAAACACATTACAAGGCCTGTCTGTTTTTTATGATTGAAGTGCAGGCGCCACAAGGGTGTTTCTTTTGTATGTTAATGTAATCAAGGTGGCATTGTGATAAAATAACAATGGCTTCAAAACATCATATAAAAACAATTGCACATAGTTGTGGGTTGCACTGCAGGGCTGGTAACCAGAACTGCAGCGCATTCAGTCGGCCTCTTTTTGAACCAGAGGAGCTGAAGACTTGAGCATAATAAGGACCCAAAGAGAAAGTTGGTTTTCTGAGGTGACTATTTATTTTGGCAGCTGTTCTTACAGCACTCAGGACCAGCTATACATGACCGAACATAATCAGCTCCAAGTGGTGTATATGTTTGTGCAGAGGAGGGCAATGTTATCATGCATTCAATATAGGGATGCTGAGCGTTTACTCTTACAAGTTCATTCAAAACTCATTCAAAATCTTTTTTAGTTAATAAAAACCCAATATAACCTCACTGACAATTCATTTTTTATAATTAATTTACTGTTTGCATTTCGTTTGAATCAATAGAGCGAATTAAACTGTTGGAATAAGGAACATGAATTAGATTTCACAGAATATAGGAAAGTAAAAATAAGGAGAGGACCTTCACTGGTGAATACTTGAAAGTAAATTGAGTGTGTTCATTAAAGCAAGGTCCGAACCACAGTCTATGTTCACTGGAATTAGGAGAGTGCATTTTGCATGACATGTGTACATCCTGTTGTCATAACCTACATGTGCGGTGTTTATTCTTTACTTGACATTGATTTGTTTGTAGACCTCTTTTGGTCAGATCCTGTTTTGGGCTGTTGTTCTGGCCCATGGTCCGAAGCACCTCTCACACCTCTTATTTTGGTTTGGACTAAACGGAAAAGTCACAATGTTCAGACCAGACAAGGACGTCGATAAAATAAACTCTAGATTTTCTTTTATGCTCCTCTGACCACATCTAATAATGATGCATGTCACAGTGTACTGACACACCCTGGAGTTACATTTTACATTACTGCAACAAGGTCAAAATTGAAACCCATAGGTTACACTCAATGATTTCCTATAGCATTAACTTTCAACTGCGATCATTTATCATCTACTGAATATATTTTTTATCCGCCATGTAAATCACTTTAAGCTCTAATTGTGATCTTGGACTCTGTTTTCTTGACCCCAATTCTTCACAGACGTCTAGAGAGGGCAGACATTTTCATAACCTTTTCGAATGACCAACATTTTTTAGTTTAATTAGCTCATGGTTGTCACTGCAATAACGGTTTTAAAATAATGAGTCCGATTCAATCAGATGTTCGTAGACCCTGCCTGCTCCTTTTTAAAGGTTGACATTTATACTGACCCAATCTGTCTGCTCTCTGTGAGGGGTGACTCTGGCTTTGTGCTCCTGACTCCTTACTCCTCATGCTTCACCAACCTTACTGCAGCAATTGAGAGAATCCCTCAGCCGAAAAAAAGCTTAATTAGAAGGAGGAGAGAGTAAATGAACTCTCACCCGACGTCCACATCTGGCCTGGTGCCTTCACTCCTAATTTACACCACTTATCAACCCTTCAACTCTCTTCACCTTGGACATCACTCTTCCTACTTCTCCTGTGGGTTATGGTTACAAAAGAAAGGGCACTTTCGGGTGTCAATGAGACTTTTCTCTGTTAGAAGAAAGGAGAATGTGATAGGAAATTGTGGTAAGGTATGCGACCATCAAGTATTTATGAAAGGAGATATCCTGAAAGCCTTATGCAGTGTCAGGGATTCAGAGATAATCAAATATCAGTGTTTTGCAACCAAAGTTATGTAGGGGAACAGGAAGAATGTGTATCTAACATTAGCAAAACATTTGAGATGTTTGATTATATAGTCAAGTGAATGGCTCAGGTTATCCATCACTGTGATATTTAACAAAAAAGAGAGCAATAAATCAATACACTTTGATACATGGACCTTTTAAAAATGTATAGCATCTCGTTGAGTCGGTGGACTTGATGATAAAATGAGTTGTTCTTATATATTAAATCATATGTTGTATAAATCTTTATTGTGTCGTGATCTTTGAGTAAAACAATAAATTAGTGGGATCAACGTTTCCAGCTGACCACGCTGTATCCTCCTCGTAGTGTCGTAATGGCATTCTATTGATTGCCATATTTGTAAATGTTTTTACCATCATGTTAATGTTAGTTTGCCATGTAAGGGATGCGATGTGATATAAGAGGCAATTCTATGCATGGCTGGCTGCCTCTCTTCAATCTAAACTGAACCAAAGGTAGAGATAGCTTTCATCCCACATGAGCACATTATATCCATTTCACTCTAATTCTTTCTATTCTGTTCCTTTTTTGCTCTTTTGAGGAAAAACTGTCTGATCTTAGCAGCAGGGATTCTGTGTTCCTGTCTCAATACTTTTAAAATATCCATCCTCTCTTTGTACAAAAGCTTTTCAGCCAGCCCAGGTTTGTTGAATGATTTTTAACAATCGGTGGCCTCTTTCCATATGGGGAGAAATGATTTCTAATTTCCCAGAGAGCCTACAGCTTGGAACTTACAGTTCTGTCACGCCAGCACCCTCACTGGTGAATACTGACAAGCCCATATCTTACACTCAGTCAAACTGACGTTGCTGAATTGTGTGGAGAGAGGGGGATTTAGATGTGAAAGATTTGTTGTACACTGTTGTATCAAAGGAATGGGAGGACACGGCTGTGTCCTTGTGGAGCTCCTAAGGACTACATATTAGATATCATCGCTCCTTACTCATCCAGCCCACCCGGGTGCTGGCTCCTTATATGCTGTCACTTTATATCCAAGTTTTAAAGTCCCCTTCCGCTACTGAGAGAGCATATTGTCCTAAATAGCTAGAGGTCGGATTAGGCTTAAACTCCTGCACTTGGAGTCCCTTATGTCAAAAGCATGACACCATTTTTTATTGATGCTCAAATGTAGTGGCACAATGCAATCTAGTGAAAATGTTCTGTTTTAGTTAGAAATTCAAGTCCCAATTTGGTACATTTTAATATGGTTAACTACAAACAACGACCAAGACAGAATGATTCACCTTTCTGTGCAGTGTTATTGTTGCACATAATGTGCATTTTTAAACTCTTTGCTGTATCTAAAACATTATTATTGTGACATATTTTATAAGGTCCCATATTTAACACCTCTGTTGTCTTATTCTCAAGTTTTAATATCCATAACCAGCTGTGCCATGGTGTTGACTTTCCAATATCGGAGTAGAATTTGCTGCCCCGACCAGTGTGTATCGAGACCAGCCAGGCCATAGAATACCTTAAGGAACATCAGGGAGGTGGGTGATTGGGAAACTTGTACAGCCAGATTGGAATATGGCAAGAGGATTACCATGAGAAGGAGCAGTGTACCTTTCCGCTGCCACTGGACCATGTAGAGTTTAAAATGGGATTTACTTACTGCAGACGAGGGACTGGTGGTGATGTGTAGGTGAGTGCATGGAGGGAGTGTTGGGGGGGATTATGGGGGGAATATGTTTTGCCTGGGCAGGCGCTAAGGAGACCAAGCTGTGAAACAGCTTATTCTTGTTTTTGAGCTCTGACTCCTGGCAGTGGATATCATCTCTTAACACGGAGTACACAGGTAGCAGTCCACACAATCTAATAACAGCCGTTTTTCAGAACAAGTGAAACGCAATTGATAAAAATGGGTGACTTGCAACAACAAAATAAAACCATACAGCAATCAGTTAAAGAATGACTTTGAAAACATTGAAAGCTAAAAACTAAGTTAAACCAAGCTTAATTTATTACCCCTACTCTTGTGAGGGATAAGGACAAAGGGTGCTGCAACTTGTCAAGCCCTACAAGACAAATTCTGATTTGTGAATATGGGCTATATAAATACAATTTGATCGATTTGAAGAGGCCAAACAAAGCACTAATAAGACTCCTTAAAAAGATTAAAAAAGCACACACAAAGATTTCAGGTAAACGTTTAGAGAAACCAAATCCTTCAAGGTTGGACAGTTACATTCATTACATCACAAATTCATGCAAGTCCAGAGGGCTAATTTCAAGGCACAGTTTCTTAATAAGATCGGTTTGGATTTCTGCATGGGTGAGCACTTAGTTACTTTCACAGTATTCATAGAGCGCTAGACCTGCTTTAAAAAGACACTATGATTCAAGGCATCCCATTAATCACACTGCCCTGTCAAAGAGATTTGTTGATGATCAGTCGAAAACATAACTACAATTCAGTCAGACCACTCGCGTTCAAACGTTTACTTCTGCAGTAGAACAGGTTTAGTGTTTGGCGTAGGCTCCAACTTACTCACTTCTCCATATGATTACACAGGAATGAAAGGAGTGATGAGAAAATACTTGTAACCCCCCTCGGAGCCTACTGGTGGATGCTGGGGTGGTGGAGAGGCTGAAGCAACTGGTGGCAATTCTGCAGGAGCAGTGCGAGCAAAGTGGATGATGGGAAGTTTCTATCTGCTTAAATAGACCACCTGATAAGGTGGGTGTGTATAAAGATGGTTGTGGAGGGTGAGGTATGTTTTGATTGGAGCAGTTGGCTGCCTGAACCAGCTCGCAGGCGTTGCTCCATTTATTCCCACATATGAGAACATGGACAAGCTTGACCTGTGGCCTGTTTGCGGATGTTGTATTCTAACAACCTGTCAAAACCCATTGCATTTTTTAAATGCAGTATGTGGGTGGTTGTATTTCTTTTTGACATTAACTCCTTTTTATTTCCTTTCAGAAATCTCTCACTGTACATGTTTCAAAAATATATTTTCTGTTGGTAATGTCAATTTATAATAGCCATGAAATTGTAATTGTGTAATTACTCTTCATGTCTGGGGCCCTGTTAATACCTGACATTAACATTTTCCCTGCTAGTGACCACTTGTGATATGATCTCACTTCCCTGCTCTACATACAAATTAACACGCACATCCTTGCTGCTATTGAAGACCAAATTTAAGCAGTTTACCTTCAACCCGTCAGATCATGACAGACTGGGCACTTGTCAGTGTGTTTGGAGCTGTTTGCGATACTGCCATTGAAACGTCACATAAGTGTAAATACCCAAAATTTACAAAAGCTTACAGGGATGAGTGGCCTTTCCTCTTCTACTGGCCACATCTGTCTCATCTCTATTGATCCAAGGGGGGAAATAATCTTCAAAATCTGGGTTCAATTTTTGACTAAACGCTGCATTTGATTGTCCTGAGATACTGCAGTATTGAAAACTTGCTCTGCGCCACGGAGAAAACTTTTTAAATTAACTTGACTTTAATCAAGGTCATTGCATGATTGGCATACCCATCATCTTCTTTCAATATGACCGAGCTGTGATCCACAAATTTACTCGAGACATACAGTACATAGATCCCCTTTTTAGTATGGAACAGCTGGTGTCTTTGATTGCTTTGTCCTCTGTGCTCATTTTCTCATGAATCTAATTTAGTATCTCAGAGGTGAGGAGGAGGTTGTGGATGACAGTTCACAGTAATAGGTCTATTGAGGTGAATATGCTTTTTATGAGCTTTGAAAAAAACAGAGAGATGGATAGAGAGAACATCTGTGTTGAAGACACATTTTTTCATCGGCAGCTTATAATTCTCACAACTGACTGTGTCCATTTGCATTGTAAGTGCAAAGAAACAGAATTCAAACGTAATGGGGGGAATTGATGACATGATGGCTGAATTAACATTCATGCTCTTTGTCAACACCCCAGACTTTGGGTGTCTGGTTTGAAGACCCAACAGACCAACACAATGCTGGTTCTATGCTTACTTACACACACTATCTGTCTCCTGATGATAAGCACCAATGCATATTGCCCCACCGCAGTAGCTGAATGAAGTGCCTCTCCTCTTGCTTTTCCATCATTGCTTTTGTTGACAACAGTGACAGCCCAGCTCTCTGTTGACAGAAAATAATGAGCTTCTGTGACCCTGTGTCATGTTGTGATAGACAACAAGACCACTAGAAACTAGTTTTCAGTGCAGTTTTCTATCAAAATGTATACTCTCCAGTGCCTGTTATGAACTGGAGCAAATAACAGATTATGGAATTCTCCCCTAAATAATTTTGGGTATTGAATACCAGCCCAGAATCCGTAAGAAAATCTGTTGGACGAATCTGAATCTGGACAATTCTGCAGAACATGAATTCTGTCCAATAAATAGCATTTGGTGCCAGATTTGAAATGAAATTGATGGATTATAGGGAAATCTGTCCAAATGTGTACTCAGACCACTACTTTTCACAAACTCCTTATGTTTATGAGTGCTGCTTCATTCAATTTCATTATTTATTCCCTGGTGAGAATTTGTTTTTGCAAAGACTATGAATGTTCTTTCTAATCTATGATACATTTAAAGTCTTGCAGCAAAAAAGCCAGTTTATTTAATTATATACCTATAGTGACTTGTTTGCAGGGATGTTATATTTCTGTTGATTGGATTTATTATCACAACACTGTGTAGATATTAGCTTGCCCAAATGTGTGTTTGTTCCTAAAGCCCTTCCCACGTTTGTGAAGCATGGTTACTTTCTGAAAGGATTTTGACGAAACAAATAACAAAAGGTACTCGATGTTGTGAATATGATTCTAGTAAAAAAAAACTTTTGCCAACTTGTTCCCATGGTCTCATGTAAACCAAACAGGTCATTACATTTCACTCCCTCTGACTACCACCTCCCTGATGTTTGAACGAGCTCTGCCAACTGCAAACCCAGCAGGAACACCAAGCCTTGCATTAAAATAAGGGCTTCTAATGACCACTTAGTACCCCAAAGAAACCCTTAGTAAATCTGCTGCCGCTACTGCAGCCAGCCAAATGCATTCACAAAAAAATTGAATAACCTTTTTGTGTACCTGAAATTATTTTATGGATGTTTTGTGAGTGCTGTTTTAATGATGTTCACTGCTTAGAGTTTTTTGAAGTGAATACTACTCCTAAATGTCACATCAATCAGATAAACACAGAGTGGCTGAAAAACCCAAACGCAAGCACACGAGCTCTCGCGTACACACACACACTAGCCCAGGGGTCGGCAACCTTTACTATCAAAAAACAATTTTGCCCCCTCTTCCACCAAATACAATTTGTCTGGAGCCGATGACGTTTTATATATAGTGTTATACTCAGTGTTGTGCCAGGTCACACTTAAAATTAGCTAGTTCAACCTTCATTTCATGCAGATGAAAAATTAACAACTTCAGCCTCTGCTCTGATAGATATGGTGTTAGAACATACACATGCGAAAATAAGGCACAGATCATTAAGATGAAATATGTGAGGCTTTTCATTACACTCTTCGGTCTTTACTTTTCGTTTTTGCCTTCACAATAGAATGACATATTCGTAACTGTACTGTGTTTCAAGTCATCATCCTCTGTTACGATTTACTGATCAGCTAGAGCATAATTTACAGGTTATTATTTATTACTCCGCACTGCGACATCCCATGGTAATCTAAAATCACTCCTTAATTTCTCAGCGGCATAACAAGGAGGTATTGTTCTGAATGAATGTGGATGAAGGTATCTATTATGATAATGAAACTAAGTCGACCCAGGCAAGACAGAGAAAATGCTTACTGTGGGAGGACAGTGTCCAACAACCTTTGCAGAAAGAGCTGACGGTTTAATAACATTCAATTTTAATTTAGCTGACAGATCCATATTTTTATTAAGATTATGGATAATTATTTAAGAATACATCTCTTAAAAACTACACATACAAGTATACAGCATAATCGTACAGTCAATTGAGTCTGACAGATTCACATCAGAAAAAACTTGAATCATTACAGACTGATTAGAAAATGTCTGAATATGTGGTTGAAGCCAAGCGTGTCTTTACTAGATATGTTCCCTTGCACCTCATTATTATACTCTCTTCCACAACAAAGAGGTTATCAATTCTCTGAAAGTGTCACAGTTGCTTCCACACACTAGATTAAAGAGGGAGAAAAAAAGCAAAAATGAAGCCCAATAATTTCTCTCATTACCACCATCTCAAGTGTCAGGAACGTGCCTCTGAAAAAACAACACTTTCAGATTAACTAACAAAGGTGAACCGAAGGACACAAACTTCCTTCGGGGGAGTCAAGAGATGTGGACATACCGAGTTCCCCTACTTTCTCTCCTCCTGCTCCCAGCGATAATGAAGAAGATGCTGATGAGAATGAGCAGCATCAGGGTCTGGATCGTTACTTCATGTAGTATAAGTAATGTGATGGGATGCGATGGCTGCACTTTGCAGACACCATTACTTTTTTCATCTATTTTTGTTGATTCAAGGTAAAAAAGTATGTTTATCATAAGAGACGACTGTGTTCAATTTATGTGAAAACGCTGAAATAAGCTTTCTTTTTCAAGGAAAACCTGCAACACAAATGTGGATCATATTTTGTAATGTTGGCTTTCATTTAAAAGGAAATGCTAAATAAATCAAGGTTTTGGTGTAGGTAATATGTAGCTGTTACCATTTGAATAATGCAATCACAATGTCATTAGTAATATATTCAAAGATATATTAGCACCATAGGTCGTCTGTGACTAGATGCATAGTCACTTTCGTTTTCTTTTTCAATCAAAAACAGGCTTGGTAGTCATCAGGATCTCATTGGCCACTTCCTTGACTCTGCAAGTTCTTCCATGAGCGCTGCCTTGCTATGCTTTTCTAACTTTTTGCCCTTCAGCCATCAGTCCTATTTATGGAAAATAGAATATGCTAGCGATAATGAATGTGTATTTCAATGTTTTTTAAATTAGAGGAAAGCACAAAACGTTATTGATGGCTGTAGCATAGCAGATAGCTTGAAGGTAAAAGGGAAATTATATCAGTTCGCAACCAGAGATTGTTAAAGTCCTATTCTTCTGAAATAGCTGGCCTGCCATAAGGCAGGAATTCATTCCACAATCAAATATTTCATTTCAACTCCACATTAGAGTTTTATGTTAATACATTTTTCACAGTTATTGGCTTTGCCTTAAATGAAATCACAGGTGGAACATTTATAAAACTCATTGGAGTCAGTGCGGTGGTTAAAGGAGAGCACTGATGTGAAGCTATGTGTTCTGGCCTTGATGAATGCCTTGTAAGGTATGCTCTGAAACTCATTAGTGCTCTTAAATGCATTGCATGGTAACCCCACTGAATTTGTTCAAAGTAATTAGTTCTGCCTTAAATTATTCACCAAAATCCATCACAAGTAAAGGAGAGTGTGTTCTTGGACCTTGAAAATGTACACTGCCTATTATGTGTTATGATCCTGGGTTAATGGAAAGCAATTGGTGTTCTATATACAGTTTATATAAGAATGAAATAACAACAAAGTGTAGATAGAATGACATGGTTATTGTTTGCTATCGCTAAAACTATCATGTTTGCAATTACTTATATGCTAATGACGGATAGCTGGAAACTTAATTCCAATTTGAATACAATAAGTAAAGTAAAGGTAAATTAAAATGAGGACGTAAAGGAAATTTAAATATTGCATAATTGAGATGGCAACAACTAAGAGTGGGGTCATCAAAATAAGAACGCATTGTGACCACACACTTGATACAACTCTTTCACACTTACGACAAACAAACCAAACCATCACCTAGAATAATCTATTAATTGTCGTAGTAGGATGCTTTATCGAGAAACTCAAACCTGTGAGGTTTCTTCTGCAATGTGGGGCCTCATTAGTCAGAGGTCAGATGGTTTTCTGCTGAACGACACAATCCTCTGAATGGACTGGTCGGGTTAGCACCCAACTCTGAGCCTTGAATTCAAATGTCACATCAGGAGCGAAGAGATACATCAGCAGTTGTTTTAAAGAGCAGGTTGATGGTGGATCAATTGGTCAAATGCACCGTCTGTCAGCCAGTTAATTTAATTGCTGCATATCGGCTTTGTTAATCACTGATAACAACATTTTACACTTACAGTAATATAACAGTTAATGACCTGACTAGAACAAAGATGGTGTATGTCTTCCAGTATTTCTGTGACAGTCATTTAAAATGTAAATCCAGGTCAAATGTTTGGATATTTTTACTTGTTTCTTTCTAATGATGTATTTTCTTGACTTGATCAAAGTGCTCTGTTTTGTATAATTTGTATAATTACTATTTTATTTAGAATTTTGTTATGTTTTTGTCTTTCGAGTTGAGATTTAAGGCACTCTCTGGAACTTAGGTTTCCTAATGATTGTGATTTACTGGTGCTGTCTGTGTGGTATAGGCAACGTAGCTGCAGGGTAATTGATAGCTTACTATAGCTCCTCCATGTTAAACCCTCAGGGTGTTCAGTTGCTCTCACAATTTACAGTTTTGTCAAGCTGCCAGACAGTTTATTTGTTCGATTCTTATTCTAACTGCTTGTAGGTCTAGTTATCTTGGTCTATATAATTAATGTTATGTTGAATGCACGTATTGTAAGTTGGTTTGGATAAAAGATAATGGAATGTGATGTATATGTATGGGTATTATATTTTAATTTTCTGTGCATTTTGCAAAGTCTTCATGTTAAACTACTGCTCTTGTTGAACTTTACCACATGTAGCCAGGAACAAAATGTAAATGAGATTTTAATCCCACATGTACAAATTTACATTTTCCATCTGAAAAAAAATTGCAACCTATGCATCATTAATAGTTATAAATAAAAAGAACTCCTGTAAAAGCACAACGTGATGATAATTCCTGATATTTTGAGGATAGCAGTCTGTATTAAGTCATATATTGCTTCCCCTGACTACCAGCAATATCTCACAGTTTTGACCTTTACTCCCTTTTTGAGTTGTTACATTCCCATAACCAGTTTACAAGGTTGATTTTGTTCATTGCCTCCTAGGTCGTGATTGTTTTGGTAACCTTTCTGTGCAGCTGAACTCCAAACTGGTCTAACTGCAGACTCCATGTAAGATTGTGTGGGTTCAACAGCACACGCCCCCGCAGTCTGCTCATGAACAGACAACCCTAATGGAAAGAAACTGACCCATCCCTCATTCCACAGTCTGAGTATATATACCGCTGCTTTCTAGTGAGAGGGTTAGAGTCCATCAGATGGGACTGAATAAATGTTAAAAATGTATCATATAAGATGTGCTCTGATGAGCTCATATTGAAGGGAACTAGTGCAGTGCATGCTCTGGAGTTTACTTCAGAATTATTCCTTGTTATTAGTGAATCTTCATCAAATAGATCTACAATATACTGTCACTTTGTTATTGTTTGCGTGCTGGACAAGTGCAGAGCTTTTTATATACAGCATAGAGTGGAGCTAGAAATGTTGTTGTTCATCCTACCTGGTTTAACTGCAATAAATATTCATTTTCGTTTCTCTATTTTCTCTATTTGCCTACAGGTACATTAAGAAACTTGTATATTTTCTGAATGTGAAATGTAGTTTAGGTGCTTTTAGAACCTTATTTGTTATTTAAATGGTAAACATAGCAGTCAGTGTCACTTTTTGTGACATGGTGACGCGTTCTCTTACACTATTCAGCCTTCTTAAGATTGAAGAGGATTGGCTTCTCTTCAGCAGGGAAGACAAGTCTGTCACTTGATATGCTGTTCTGTCTCTCATCCTGCTTCTTTGTGGAAGATTTAGCAGTCATTCTCAAATATTGGTTTGACTGCAATTAAACATTTTGTGGCATAAATGCATGATTTATTATGGTGTAGAGTGGCTTGACTCACTCGCCAAGGTACTGCCTTTTGTAGGGTCCAACTTGGGTTCATGAAAGATGTGTGTCTAATCAATTGGATGTGTCTGTATAGAATAAATCAAGTTGTGTTTTATAATGGTGTTACAATGGCAGCTCATGTAAACTAACTTTGACACCGACAGCACTGTGCAGCAACAATGACACACAAACATGCACTGATTTGCTAATGATTATTATTGGTGGATCTTAGTGATACTGTGCATGTTTCAGACTGCAGTTTCGGATTTCAAAGACACACCATTTGGCCTAAAAGAAATTCCCTTTTTCAAGCTAATTTTCATTTGCTTATGCAGAAGTGTCATTAAAAAGTATGGACCACTCTATAAAAATAGACATCTCCTTATTATGATCTTAAAAAAAGAGATGCAGAGGGAATTACTGGTCCAGCAGCGTCTTTAAACCTTTACTTTGGTTTTAAATATCTTTGATGCTATAAAACAGAAATGAAACATTGTGATTGACAACCGAAGGGATCTGGCGATTGGTCGAGAGGAGGGATGTCACGTAACTAACATTTTTGGCGTCGATATCAATACCATACATTTCTATGATTCTCGATACCAGGGCAAAAACCAAAACAATAAATTCAATTTGCATGAACACACACTCCTTTATGAAAATGCTTCAAAATACAAAAAACAACAGCGGCTATGTAGCCTTCTGCTAATAAATAAAAAGAAAAGACTGTTAATATTATAAAATGGAAAAGTAACATGAAGGAAAATTCTGAGATTTCAGTTATCAGGTATAGCTCAATGACTAAGAAATCAGCAGGGGCTGCACAATTAATCTACTTTCACACACAATGCTGCAAGCAGTAGGTTATTACAGTATTGACAATTCATTGAAACATCCTCTAGGATTTTTTTCTAGCAACAGGGGAACCACCCGCCTCCTCTAGAGCCAGTCATCAAGTGATTATGTTCCTCTGTTCCTCTCCAGTCACCCACATGCAGAACCGCTGAACATGGATCCATGTCCCTGGATAAAGGGGGTGTCCCCTCTTCTGCAACAATTGCGTCACAATCTGCAGGAAGAACTTCTCTCCTGTGTGTGTGTCTGCTCATCGCTGTTGTGCTCTTTAAATATGTGTCTCAAAAATTCCTGAACGAACCAAACTAAAATAAAGAAAACCCCTAGCTGCAGTGTTTGGGGTTTGCCAATAACCTCTGACCTGTGACTGTGTCCACCATCAACGTGCAAAACGAGCACAGGGCAGCGGTGGAATGAGGACATGCGGCAGGGTAATACAGGTAAAAAAGAGAACTGTTTCTACAAAAATGTTATTTACATACTAAAATAAGAATTAGTTGTAAAAAGTGGATACTTTGGGAAATACCAGGTCTAATCTTTAATTGAGATAATATCTGCATATTCAAATGAGTATAAAAACCCTGCACACTGTACTTTACACTGCAGTGAGAGCGAGTGGGAGTCATTGTGATCGACAATCGCATCCACGTCAAAAGACTGCTAAAAGAGTTGCCCGCATGTTTCCAAGCAACACACACATACACAGGTCTAACCAAGAGTGGGAGATGGTTTTTTTTCTCACAGTGTATTTCAGCCTCCATTTCTCTGTTTCCAGCCACAAAACATCACTAATGCTCCCCACAGAACCCTACGCCTCCACTCTCAGGGGGGATCAATCCACACTCTCAGTTCCGTATCTAGCACTTTCCAAACTCCCCTCCCTCCCACTTACTTTTATTGCCTTTGGAATACATAGAGGATTGAGGACGTTCATCAGCGTGTGTATTGAGATAAAGATAATGAGAGTGAACACAAGACTGTTCAGAAAGATACAATGCTGGAGAAACTGACCACAGAACAGATGTGTTAATACACAAGGGAACATGGCACATTGACATTCTCCACATGCTCCCATCACCTCACTCTGCCCTCACACTATTTCTCCTGTTGTTCCTGGACAGCTCAGTGAAACACCTCTGCATGTCTCTGTCTCAGACCAGCAGAGTGCTTGACATTGTCTCCTCCTCGCTGTTGCCAAAGTCAAGTTAAGATCATAAGCTCTTCATTAGTATTCAGGTGTAGGGGAGTTCTTTGGAGCTTAGTGGGCCTCAACTTGTGAATCAAACAAAAAGCTATTGAAAAAGAAGAAAGCAACAAGCATCCCAATACATCACTCACCCGTGTGGTGGTTTGTCATATATTAGTTTTATTCTTGCAGCCCTTGTTAACCCTGCAGTCTGCCTAAGGGCCAGTGCACAATTTGACATAATCACCATACTTTATGCCCCCCCTCTCCATTCCCTCTCAGAGGAATAGAGCATTATTTTCCAAATAAAATACTTCTTTTACAAGTTTAAATCGCCAGATCATACGAAGTCTCGAACGGGTCACAGCGAGAATGTTTGTGAGTATTACTTTTGCGCCCCCCCCCCACAATATATATATATATGAATTGCCTCTCCCTCACTCCATGGATAAATATGTGGATAGTCGTTTTCCATGCTTATAGCAACACAAATGTAATTCCATTCACTCAACTATTTTGCATCTCTCAAATTCCAAATAAGTAAGTGACCCTTTATACAGCAGCACATGTACAGATTCAATCCAAACAAAGATGCCTCACACTATATACGTTATATTATCATACTTGTTGGTCAATGTTAAAAAAGGTAGACAAAATGAGAGAGTATAGTAGTGAAATTGCTTTGAAGACTAAATCCATACTGGGTCAGGTGAATAGCCGTGCAAGGGAAATGCACATTATAGTCATATATGTGTGTCTTTCTCCATAAGCTCACTCTTGGTTTCATTGCCTTCATTTCATCTCTGGAGCACATAGTAGGTTTTCATTCTCTGCTTTATTGTATGTAATTTTTCTTAGCACTCCCTTGTCCCCTATCCCTACATGGTATAGCAGTCAGGGGCTGAGAGAGCCAGTAGAGCCGCACCGTATTAACAAATAAATCTTTCGTGAGGCGACTCTTACATCTGCTGCCAGAGCTGAGATTCTCCTCCACTACTTTCTCCTTATTTCCCCTCTTCCCAGGCACCCTGATTTCCTCTACAGGCTCTCTAAAACATCTTTACCCAGGACAGTCATTTCAAACTAATGATGCCTGGAATAGAAATGTCCTCCTATGTCCGTCTTTCTATACTTTCTTTTCTTATCACTCTCTTACTACATCATAAAATAAACAACATGAAATCTTCAGAGTAATCTCTCTCTCCCTGAGTAAAACTGACCTCCGGCTATGGAAATAGTTGGAAAATAAATAAATCCTCATGAGCAACGAAATGCATATTTCTGCTCTGATAAATTGCAGCCACTGAGGGCAGTTATTGTGATGTGACTTAAAAGAGTCTGCCTTTTATGCCTCATTTTTGGACGGATAAGTTAACCTGTAATGTTATTCTTATGCAGGCGATAAGCTCAGCCAAGGTTTTTCTGTTACCGTCTTCCTTCCTTCAAAATTTTGTTAATGTCTCAGGGAAACTCGCTGTGTAAATTTCGGGCTTATTGCTTATTGATAGACACAGTGTCTTAGTTTATAGTGGGTTGTTCTATCTACGCCCTTCTGGGCTTTACCACACTCCCTCTTGTGATTCATCAATTATAATCACAGAGCGTCTGTTTTTGAAGTAAAGGTAAAGTGAAAAGCTACAGGGCTGTCGACACACTGTTGAGATGCACACATACGCCTTGTGCCTCTTATGTCCATAGTCAATTGAAACACACCTACCAATGTGCTGGAAAGAAATGAGTAATGCCCCCAGCAGAGATTATATCAGGAAAGAGGGAAGGGAAGAATAGTATCATGTGCAGATATTGGTATTTGGGGGAGTGGATGGTGTGATGGAGAGACAGAGGGAGATAGTGCCCAGCTGTCGTGATGATCTCTGAGAATAGGAGCTATCCCCAACGGATAATAGAACTTACATGTTAGAGAGAAAAACATGAGTTTATTGCCTGAAGGTTGGTGTGAAAGCCTATGAAATGTGTATGTGTGGGAAGATGTGTTGGATAGATGGGTGTACGCTCAGAGCAGGAAGTGCACAAAGCCTGATAGCTTTTCTGTGTCAAACATGTATTCTGTATTGGAAACTGACTGCTGGCTTCCACAAGGATTACTTTTTCATCTTCATTGTTGCCAGCAGGGAAAGAGGTGAAGATATTTATCTGTCTTTAATTTCTCTATGGCAACACTGGCATGTTTCCGCTTTCTGGAAAGTTTGGAAACCCATACAATAATTTTTTAGGTCGACTTTTAGGACATTTTACAGATGGAAGCAATACAAAAAATAGATTAGGGTTTGAAGCAGACTCGCACAGTGTTTTTCTGCCAGCAACGTTGAGGGATCATGAGGGAATAAAGAGGTTGCCTTTTAAATTGTGAATGCTATACAAATGATGACACTTGAAGGAATAGGAGTTGTACAGGTGTGGTAGATATCATGAATAGGGGAGGGGAGAGAAAATGAAGTAACATTTAACGGAATATATATTAAAGTTATATTTTATTAGGAAAGTCGGCACTGTCGATATAAACTTAAACTCGATGTTATCTAAGTTAAAGCCCAATGACTATATGATGATAATGATTCAACGTAAGAAGAAAAAACAACAAAATACACTGCAGTCACCACCGCCCTAGTTTTAAATGAGAACCTCTTTCTTTTTACACACACCTTTTCTCTCACCTACAGTGTGCTGTGATTGAAACTGTATCAGCATGTGCTGACATGATGTGTGAGTATTGGATATTTTCTAGCCCCAGAGGAAACTGTCTTGTCAGAGGCAGGTCTATTTCAAAGGCACTTCACCTCGAAAGGTGCAATTATTTGGCTTTTAGCTCTGTTTCTTTTTCTCTGTCTTCTGCAAAATGCTCAGTTCCGCAAGAGGGTTTTGATATCTCTTAAAGTGGAGACGATACGACGTGTTACATTTCTATACAAAATTAATATTTAAAACCTGGACGTCTGTGGCATGAATCAATGTTTCGGAAGACTTATATATGTGCAGTAAAGTGCTTTAAAGGACATCATATACAGTAAGATCTGCAGTGAACTTACTGTTTTTCCCAGGTGAAAATTAATTGAATGAAACCTTTACTCCTATATACACAATTTGGGAAAGTGTGCTGACTCAAGAATGAGAAAACACACAAGACTCTTTGATGAAACAATTCAAGTTAAGCCAGCTACAAACTTGCTTCATGTATAGTAGGTTATATGTATTGATATTTGGTTGAAACCAGCCAGTTGTTGAAAAGAGACGCAACCAAGCCTCAGTAGATGAGTATTAAAACTACAGGAAGCTGTCTGAAATGACACCACTCTTAACAGTACAATCTTCTCAGAGGTGATGCGACCTAAGAGGCTTCTTGTCTGTGTTTAAGGATTATTTGGTAGTACTCACTCTTGATCTAGGTATTTCAGATTGTATCAAATTATTTCTAAACTTCAATCCCAATCTAACCTGCTTAAGTGCTTAATACATACTAATACTACACTTTTTTTAAAGTGTTTGTAACTGCTACCATAGACTTTCTATAAATAGGACTTGAACCTGTGGAGTGCTTTTTTCCAGCATAGTGTATTATGTGCTCACATGGATGCGAACTGTATCTGGTGTATATTATGCTTGTTATGGTCTGTTTTTTTGAGGGGTCAAACATGGCATCAGTGTTTAAGTCTCACATAGAAAAATTGGGTTAATTCTATAAAAAGTTAATTTTACCAGGCGGTTACATGGGCTGGTGTTCTGATAGGGTTTTGAGAGGTAATAGAGTGGTATGTGTTTACATGTGAGATACAGGACCTATAGTGCTTGCAGGCATGACATTCAAGAAGAGATAGCACAAGAGCATCCTTAGCCAATGCGTGCTGTTTACTAGCTAAAGGTCATATGTAAGAGCAGGGCTGAGATTGAGAAAAGGTCAAAGCCTTTTTTGAAAATGCTGCTAACAAAAGAGTAAGAATTATTAACAAGTGGAGTACCATTAGTTTTATTTAAAAAAAAACATAATAGACAATTGAGGTGATCTATTGACAGATGTATTGGACAGTATAATGAATCATTATGAGAGGCTGTGGCCCAGACTGTATTGGAGAAGGTTAAAGCATTTATTTCACGGACATTATAGATGTTAATGTAACATTTGAACCAGACCACACAGTTTGATGCCTTGGCCTTTAACTCCAAATGTGGACATGGACAACTAAATGGACAGTATGCTGTCACAAGCATTACCTTACATTATTAATCTTTTCATATCAATGATTAATATTCAGTTAGACAATCAGCATTTATATTTTTAATAAGGATCCCTTGGAGTGAGTTTAATTAAATTCACAATTTTCACTTAATTATTCAGTAAGATGTAAATGCAATAATTGAATATATAAACTGGAAAAGTAACTTTACATGTTCCCAGTTACATAACTGGGAACATTTACAGAATAAACGCTACCTTTTATAGATAGAATTTCAGACAAATTGATATAATGAAACTATTACACCACATGATGCATTTAGTCTTTGACTCACTTGTGAATACACTCATAATTGAACTGCTGAACTTTCCATGTTAATGCCCAGATTTATGTATCATTGTCTTAACACATTAGACAAAGGCCTTACTAAGCTAGACTAGATTTTGCCTCCCAAAGACTATTGGCAATCCTTGGCTGAGGTAGTCTTTTTCTGAGATAGAAACTTAATAGTTTCTGACAGGGTGTGTGATTTCCTCAAAGCCATTTAGATATGGCCCAGGTCTCCTAAGAGCTAAAGACAGGATTCAGTAAGTAATGGCTCAGCAGGCCCCAGCACCTGGCAATCCCGTCACCCTCTGGCTGACTGTAATCATTTGTGATAGCACCCATACGCTTGCTGGCCTCCCAACAGCACGTTTCACTCAGGCTTTTAGATGGACATCAAAATGCATTTCCTCCAAAGCACTAGATGGGGGCTGGATGTGTGAAGCCAAGGTGCAAAAAAAGACATTAGCTCTGTCTGCACACCAACGTAGCTGATCTATGCTGAGTGACATCAGCGGAGATACATCAAGGATCTTTAACACGCTAAAGCTCAGGATGTGTCATTTATTCTTCATTATTGCTTTCAATCTGCTGATCTGAAAAATATATTCCCATTTGAAAAACATGCATGTGCTCAGACATCCTGATGAGCTGTTGTTCTAACCTGCCAAGTTCCTACACCTTAATGATGTGAAGTATTTTTTTTACATTTTTACTTCAAACATTGTGATATTTATATATTTTTTTATAATTCTCCATAACTTCCATTATGAGAAATGACATACAGTACTGTCAACACCACTTTTCATCAAAAATAATTTAAATTCTGAATGTCAGACTGAATCTTCAAGAACTGAATGCACAGGTGTAGTTATAGCTGCAATTTTGTGGACATGTTGGTGACAGTGATTGGATTCAATGATTCCTGGTAAAGCCCATTAGACAGGAGTAGGCTTTATCTGTTTTTCTTGAGCATATATTCTTTCCTTATCCCATATTTCACAATAGCTATTAGAAGTATTATACTCGATCACCATGTTGTCTTATCCTCCTTGAACTGGAGCTTTTTGCGTTATACATGATATTAAAGATGACACTAATTCACAATGGTATGCGCAGATGAAACACTATAGATATACCAATGTATGCATTATTTTGTGGACATCCTGGCTGACATGAATAACTGCATTTGATGAGAAGACCTCACATTGGGATTAATGCTCATTCTGACAGTAGTTTTATTCCCCTCTTTTCCTGTCTTTTCCCTTTAATATAATTTGTTTTACTTCAAATCAAGTGGGAACAGAATAGTAGATATGATTTTGCATGGTAAATATGGCCTCAATGACTCGGCAGCAGGGGGCTTGACTGTCTAATGAGCAGGCTTTCCTGCTGCACAACGATCAAATGGGAGCCTAATTAGATTTTCCTGCTTGACCTCTATTCCTCTAAGAAAGCAACAGAGCTCAAGGTACTTTTCAAAGGCTCGTGCAGGAGTTGAGAACCTAAAGCAGAGAGGAGAAAGGGAGGATAATTATCAGATTATGCGACACATGCATCCGCTGAGAGGTTTTTAAGTGCAAAATTAGTATCAGGCATGTTGAAAGGAATAGATTGAAATGTTGGGAAAGACGTAATGCTTATTTGCATTGGCAGAGAATTATATCAAATAATAGAGTTACCTTGATATTTGTCCATATATATATCTATATATATTTATATATAACTAAGTGTTTTTGTTTTTAGAGTGTAGTGGTTTATGTATAGGACCACTTAATGGACAGACACAGTTTCTATATGGAGGAGACATGGTGACTGATAAGCGCCAAGAAATACTTAATCCTTTTATGATGGTGAAATGCTAATTTTCCATTCAGGCTTTTAAAGAATTGAAGAATGATGGATTTAAAGAAACAATAATGTTGTTATTGGCATATTTTACTACCTTTGAAAGAGCCACGCTAGGTCTTTCCCTGTTTCCAGTGTCTGTACTAAGGTAAACCAACAGACAGACGTCAGAGTGGTATCAATCTTTTTATATAACTCTGTAAAAAAAAGAAAATTAGCGACAAGACACATATTTGTAAATAAATTATTTTTTCAAATTGCATTTTGCATCATATAACATACTAAAACATTGCTTAGTACAATTTAAATTACAAAGTTAATACGTTATTGTGAAACAAATCATTACCCTCACAACTCTACCATTCTTCGGTTCTGAGTTTAAACAGAGGAGCATAAGCACAGCAGAGAATAAATAGGTAACTCATGCTTCATTCTCTTTTTATTTAACACTTTTGCCAAGTTAAGATGTTTCCTGTCCATTTCTTATTTTGAAATACATTTTGAATTTTTTTACACACTTCCCCAACATGAAAAAAAAGCTTTGTTGGCAGACCTCCTGACATTAACAGATGAAAATGTGAAATCCCACAATGCTTATCCTACAACGCTGACACCATAGAACAGGTTCAATTTTCATTACTAATGAAAGTGGCTACAGTGAAATGTATACTTTACAGGGCACGAGTGGACCCTGTGACAAGCCTATTTTACAAGCCTATTTTTGTGGGACTTTTTTGTGAACCATTACATGTATTTCATGTTGTGCTCAGTAATAAAAGCCAAATCAGTTAAGTCCAAACTCTTGTGTTATGTGACGGCTGGAAGGAAGCAGGTAGTGTTGCAGGGATTAAAAAGAATACTTTCTAGCAGAGCTCTTACTTGAAGCCCGTCTTTTGATTTGACATGTGGCAGTTAAAAAAAAACACTTCAGAGGAAACCATGACGTCACTGCAGAGGAACACACACAGCGGGTGTCTAGACCAACAGTAATAACATCATGTGCCTATACCACCACATCAAAAAAGCATGTGTTGTGTCCAACTGATTGAAAGACGTCCGCCTCTTAACACAGACATGAAATCTTAAACTTCAATTTTTGCAGAGCCAGATTTCATAGATACTGTCAGTTCTATGTTGTCCGATATGCAGCAATATGCAAACATATCACAGGATGATGATACTTTGGGAAATGTTGTCAATAGTGTCTTGTCAATATCTGACTTATTTACTCTCTACAATCATTATCAACTTTGACCACAAAAATCCAATATTGCCACTTTTTTTAAAACTTAACCGTCTCTATTCATCCGTTTACCCATTGACAAACTGTCATAGAGTTGGAAGCTGTAAAATATTTCATTCTGTGGAAATTGTTGTGTGTGAGGTCAAAGCACTTTTGTCAAATTCTCGTTTGTGTCATCAAATGGAAAATATTTAAAATGGTCAGAAGGTCTTTTTAAAGTGAATTCCTTTTTCATTATTCCTGTCTTCGACATCCTTACTTAAGCAGAACGTTCACCCAGTCTCCGACTGCTTCCTCTGAGTCGCTCCCCTGGGGTTGTTGGGGGCTAAGTGCATCACTCAAAGGAGGCTTGAGAATAGTTGCTGAGGGACAGATCGTCCATATCACAGTTCAGCACTCAGATCTTATTGACTGGCTTGGAAATTCAAGGCAGAAATCTACTGGTTCCTAAGCCGCTTGGGAAAAAATGGTGTATTGGAGTGTGGATGTGATTGTACCTATCTTAAATAATACTTTCAACTGTGATCAGTGCAAAAAAGATGAAGGGATTTGAAAACATTCTGAGCCATTATGTAAATGTCTTTGAAAAGGATCTTATGTTGAGTTTAGTTACACAAGTCAACATCTTTTCTCTGCTACTTCACTTCCATTGCTACCAGGGGATGTGAAGCTCTTGCTGATATTGTTCTGATGTACACTGTCAAATACTCTGCAAGAGGCAGGGAGTTACCTGCGGTCCGAAGGTGGTGAGGAGATTCATCTCAGCAGGGCAGTGAGATAAAATGCTTTCATGAAACCTGCTGGTGTACTGTGCTGCTAGCCAGACTCTGTTCCTTTTCACCTGCATCATCCATCCATCATCCCAGCGGTAGGTGCACAAAGCACAGCCACTCTCCATTTGTCAGTGCCCATCAGAAGTGGTTACATTCTCATTATGGGCCTGCCGAAGCATTGAAGACTGAAATAAACTCGGGCTGTGGCGAGAAAACGTCACAAAGGATCAAATGCAGCCTACCACCTGAGCATGATTAAGAAGCCAAGATTTGAGAGGGATTACATCAATGTGTTTTCATTCATCATGCACTTCCTCCCCAGTGTTCTGTCTTTGTTGTTTACTGTGTCTTGATTTTTATTTTTTAATTGATTGGAGAACTTGTGGAGAACAGACGGTTGTCACTGCTGATACTTTGGAAGGAAAAGAGAGTCGGTTAGGAGGAAGGAGAAGGGAAGGTGGTAAGTGATTGGGTAAGTATGACAGTAATTCTCAGCCTGTCAATGAGGCACGCAAATCAAACCACGAGTCACGTGAAGAAGTCATTGCTCTCCTGTATTGTTGTTTATTTTTTTCTTACACCCTCTTGTGATTTTCAGACTTGTTTTAATTTAACTTGTGAGGCTTTAAATGGGCAAAATTGGGTGAAGTCCAGCTTTTGAATTCCACACTAAATAACCATTTTGTTACTTCGGGCTTCACAATGCAGGGCTGATTGTAGGAGCTGTACATTTCTGAAACAATCAGTAAATCAGTCCTGGATAATATATAATGAGAAAGCACAGCCAAATGTACTCTGAAACACTTCATAATTTATACTTGAAGACTCCGGACACTTCCTGTGATGGAGAGCACTTATTCATGATGAGTATAGAAGTTGAGCTCTGATTGCTCATTCTGATTTAATAAATATAAAGATGATGGATGTGTTCAGTATGTGTGAACTAGTGTGTTAGTGAAAGGTGATATTAAGTAGAGAAACACCGAAGAGAAGACATTTTATCCAAATTTCACAGAAAACCTATTCAAGTGGAGCATGCATTTGTTAATTTCCAGGTGTTTGATAAAAACAATAATTCAAATTCATCTGAAAAAATTATAATAAAACTAATTAAACACCTTAAAAGCCCCAGCCCTCTTCCCAAAACCTCAAGATCGAATCATTCAGAAAGAAACTGAGTTAGGGATCAGTCACAAATGGGTTTCAGATCAGATGCTTAGGGAAAAAGTCTTTTCCTCAATACTCCACCAACAATGTGGAGGATATTCATGTGGTTTATTTCAGCTGGTGAAATGTTAAACATATGAATGGCATATGGAACTACAGTTAATGCAACCTCTGTGGAACTGTTTGGTGGACACAAAGTGAGCCTTCACGCTATCAGACGACTCAAGGCCCTGCTGTAGTTGGATAATAATGTTAACACTGATATAATATGAAGGCAATGTGTTATATAAGTATCCTGTAATGTTAAGAGATGATGATTTCGTCCAAATGGATGTTCTGCTCAAATTCAGAACCAGTTCCATACTTAATAATGCTATACACTTTCTGTTTTTACCTCCATCGTGGCACTCCAAATATATCCCACAGAGTTTCTTACTTAAATACTAAGCATTAGATGATATTAATGTCTGGTCCAAAGTCTATCCCTATCAAGCATTAAGGGATAGTCAGTTCAATTAGAGCATTAGAGAATATTGACTGATCTATAGTCAGTATGTTCTATGGACAAAATGTTCTGCTAAATATATGGATCACAACTGTATATAATGTAGTCTAGCATTGATGTTTCAATGCTGTTGTCTGTTTCGGACAGTTACATTGTTATTTTCACTAGCCAAGTATATGGTTCTTTACGGTTGTAACCTATGACCTGATGACGGCGATACATAAAAAGTCAGTGGATCACCAAAGTCTGTAGGCTTCATTCTAAGGGAGGACCTGAATGCATCCACCAAACTTAATCAATTGGGTCTTGGTAAAAGATATTGAGATGGATCTATATTATCTTAGTGTACTAAATCTATGTGAAATCTCATTGCATTGATAATGACAGTACAGCATTTTCTATTTCTTTTCAACTCGTTTATGAATGCCACTACATTGCATGTATCTCGTTATTTTGACAGATGCTACTGATGTGTTAAATCAGGTGGAAGCTCACATACTGACATCACATCCCTGTGCATATGTTGACATTTCATCAGTTGACGTTTGTGCACCCGGAAAACATTGGGCAGAGCAGTCACCCGGCAGCAAATGAGTTCAACACTGTCATGTGTCAGGCTTGTTTGATTAGTCACCAAGACAACCATTTAGCAAGCTTTATTCATTTATTTGTGTGTGTGTCTATGTATATATATCTTGGCCATTTTTAGCATATATATTTAGGTGAGGACATTTTGACGGGTCCTCTTTGTCAAAAGGCCTGCTAGCGTTAGCATCAGGTTTAGGGTTCAGAAATTGTTAAAGTCAGGGTAAGGGGCTTGGGAGCGCATTGTGCCAACTGGTGTGCTCACTAAGATAGAAGTACAATAATGTCTGTGTGTGTGTGTTTGTCTTTCTTAGGGCACTTGAATGATGACACGCACACTGATTTCAGTCCCTGTCTCTCACTCAGGTTGCCCCCCCTCTCCTAGGAATGTTGGTGTGTGTGTGTGTGTTCTCAGTCTGTTGGCTCAGACTCCCGTTCACTTTGTGGCTTAGTGAATAGCTGTGTCCCTGGAGACAGAACCACACCGCGCAGTCCTCTCTCCCCGGACCCCTGCTCCCCTGTTCAGTGTGACCAGCTGCGCGCACCGTGCAGTTGTCGGAGAGTGACTGCACAGCAGCACATCCCGGTCAGCCAGTCCTCTTATTCCTCCTCTCTCCCTCTCTCTCTCTCTCTCGCTCCCTCTCTCTATTTCATTCCCACCAGGATGGATCTACCCTCATAAGTCTACTTCAGCAGTTGGCAACTTGTTTCCTCGTTCAGAAGTGAAGCAGGAGCTGAAACACACGTTTCTCCTCCACCTCTGACAAGGATTTGTCTCCCACCTCCGCGCATCAGCCCCGGCTGTCGGGAGACCCACAGCGATGACACCAACCGGGCTCCATCCACGCGTTCTGCTCCTGCTCTGCCTCGTCTCCGGCTCAGCGGGCAATATGTTTTCGTTCACCGAGGAGCCCTCTGACAGAGTCGGGAAGGCGGACGGCTACTGTAGTCGGATTTTACGGGCTCAGGGCAATCGGAAAGAGGACAACAACGAGTTCCGCCTGCGCGTTGAAGGAGACCCCGAGAGCTACCAGCCGGGGAGCACATACGGAGGTTGGTGTTGTCTGGCAGATTTACGCGCAGTGCCTGGGCTGGCACTTGGTGCGCATTGTCAAATACGCACTAGTCCGGGGACACCAGGCTGGGAAAACTCCAAATAAGTTTCAACAGAGGCTGCGTTTTGACCCATGCAACATTGAACTTTAGTTCAGAGTAATTGCTTTTTAACAATTGAAATTCAAATGGGACAGTAATGTCTAATCTTGAATGTCATAACCCAAATTTAGCCTTTTAAAATGCATTTTTGTTTTATTTAGCTGAACCTTTATACCACAGCTTGCACTTGTGCCAGTTGCTCAGTGAATGTCAAAGTCTTCTGGTTCCTACCTAGGTTTTTTCTTTCTGATTCTTTTTCGTCACATAGGCTATATTTTATATTATCAATATAGTCAAACAGTGTTAACTCGAACTGAGGAGCAGACAGTTTTCCTCAATGAAAAACGACCTACTTCATGAATGAGTCATTTTGTTGAAGACTTATCTCAAGATGCTGAGAAAGTTGTCAAGTGCACCGAATAAAATTTTGTCTAAAGTCAAATGAACAGTCATTTTTATGGTCTGCTGGATTGTAGAGTGAATAAAAAAAAACCTATCTTAAGCATCTTGTAGGCAAGAAAAAACTTCATAGCTGAGAATGAGTCATAATAATTGCTGTTATCTAAGCTACATTCACAAGAATAGGAGACATTTTTGATAGTTAAAAACATTTTACTCTTGTATCCATCAGAGCTCAAAAACATGAAGAGTCATTTCTAAATGCAACACCTCTCAGGCAGGCAGGTAGCAAGACCCATTTTTTGTCTCCTGTTTGGAATGGTAATTGCAGTTGAGGTTTTATCTGGTGTGATAGTGGCTGTCTCCTTTGTTTGCTCCCATCTAGTGACTGTGAGCGCATCCAGCCCCTCCTACTTCAGAGGGTTCATCCTTATAGCCCTGAAGGAGGGCACAGTAGGAGACAGGGACGAGGACTACGTGGGAAATTTCCAGGTGAGGCAGTGCTGAAGCCATCAATACTGATATTAAACCAGAAGAAAAAACCCAATTAACCCAGTTCCCGTAGATGGGAATGAATTATGCGCCCCTTATTACAGTTTGACACACCTGTAGTCGAAACCTGGTATTTAATATCCATCCTTTATATTGGGTGATATAATACATTTAAATGTATGGGTTAGCACAGTTCATTTCAATACCATCCTTCCTCTGGAGGCCAGCACAAGCACTGTGCAAAAAGAAGTGTGCCAAAACAGAAAATAGAGACAGATCTTACAGTAGCTTGGGGGAGGATGGGCACTTTCTTTTAATGTGCACAGCTTTCCTGTGTTCACGTGTCAAGGTGTTGTTTTTCTCACCTCACCTCCTCTAATCAGCTTGATATAGCATATGAAAAGAGCAAACTCTCAGCTCAGCTCCATGTAGCTGTGTGTGCTCTGCCGGGCTGCAAAAGTACTTGAGGAGTTGTGCCCTCAAGACGGGCAGTTCATGGATGAAGGCAGTGTACAGTCGGTGGTAAGGGGCTAATTTGCATTGTATAGAGAGAGGTCCAACTGGAGTACTCAGGGCGAGTGAGAGCGAGAGGGGAGCAAGGCTGTGAGTGCGAAAGGAAGAGAGAGAGAGAGAGAAGGCAAGGAAAGTGGTGCTGTTACGCACATGTGATCTCGGCCAAATATGTGAGGTCTTTTGTAATTGTTATGCAGTGTGAGGAGCTGACTGGTGGAGAGAAGGAGAAGCTTTGTCGATGTGTGTGTATGTGTGTGAGCGCAGAGAGAGGAGGGATTACAATCATATAATACAAAGATAAATGCAATTCACTGATTTTATTACGCATACAGTACAAGTTAATGTGCGTATATTCCATTAGAACACAGTGACAGTAGAACTACTATGTAATGTTGAAAACAAAATCTATGAACCCTAAACTTTATTTTACATTCATAACCTTTAAATTCATTCCTCTCCACTGATTCTAGTTCTGCTCTCGTGCCTTTTAGCTCACTGTGTCCTGCCAATGCTCCGTCCATCCAAGTCAAAGCTGCAGTCTCCAGAAATTCATAGAGCTTACAGTGATGAAATCCTGTTTTCAATAGAATTTTACTGAACTGAAAAACTAAGGAACATCTTTTGATATACTTGAATGTAGTGAACAACAGTAAAGACAGTGTATTCCAAACAGGAAAAAGAAAGGAAGACATATAGGCAGCTAGTTTTAGCTCATGAGTCAAATGGCTTGAAATCATATGTTTCCTAGAGTAGACCCAGTAAAAGACTAGTAGTTATATGGGTTTAACAACATGTTTGTGGTTCTCTTTTTCAGAATCTTGTGAACCTGTGGGTTTCAGTTGCTTCCCACATAAACCCATTATTTGATTGAACCTGTAGTGTACAGCAGATGGGGAGGTTTGACAAGCACCCCTCAGGCTACCCTGATCCCAGTTATTGCCATGCTGGCACTCTCTGTGAACCTGAGCCTTGAATATGGGAGGACATAAAAAACCGGAACACTTTATTTTGTCCTGCGTGCACCTCACATCTCATTACCCAGTGTTAGCACCGGCAAGGCTTTCTCTATTTTATTTGTCCTTGCAATTGATTTCATGCTGTTGTTATTTAGTGCCAGCCTTGAGCGGGATCCCCAGCCATACGGCGGTGCTTGGTTTGGTGTGACAGGGCGCTAAACGTCCGGAAGCAGAGGGGAGAACCTACATCATTTAGTCACGTTGAGTCACTTTGCTCCAAACATGGATGAGAAACGATGAGAACAAGTGTGAGGTGCACACAAAAAGTTGTGATGGATAGATGCGGGCACCTTTAGATGTTGGCATCGAAAGTGAAAAGAATGGATTTGTCATCACCGGGGTTTTGCCTTTGCCTGTCTCCTGCCTGGTTTGAAGAAGTTGAAGGTCTCTTTTGCAGCTGCAGATCACCTGTCTAGTTTTAAGCAGCATGCAGTAGTGTAGTAAAAAATAAACTGCTGTCCATGGAGATATCCCTCTATCATCACCTGATCCGTTAATCTTTCATGTTTCAGTTTTCTTTTAACTCCAAACACATATGGGCACATAGACACATGCACGCATGCATGGGCACACACGCAAGCGGGCACACAAACACACACACACACCATTGCTCCATTCTGAAAGAGCTCTGGGTGGGCCGGCCTCCAGGCACTGAGAGAATAGAAAGAGAAAAGAAGCTGCAACAGAAGACGTCTGGCTTTATTTAACATACAGCTCATTTGAAATCTGCTGGTGTGCTACATCTCAGCCGTCTCAGGACAGCTCCCACTTGATGAAAAGCACTTTTATTGAGCTCTCTGGGGAGGTCAGCTGCCTCTGTGTTCGTGTGTGTGTGCGTGCGTTTGTTGGCAGGATGGTAAACCAGTGGTGGTGATGTCTGATGAGACATTACCTCTCAGCAGGGTGCGGCGGTGGAACCAGAAAAGCCAAATTGTTACGTGATATGTGAGGGGCGAGATCCACTTGAGAGCAAAATACTACATAATCGCAGACTCAGCAGACATCATGAGAGTATTATCCTCCCACAACGATGATCTGATACTCGAACAACTAAGAAGTCTGACACAATTTATTGTCTGGTTCTCTGGTCAGAACTGAACAAGTTATTATTTAGTCACCTTTTCCCTTATTTTTATTACAGCCAATCTGCCTATTTGTAGATAAGAAAACTTAGAATTGGACACGTACAAGACAAAAAGGCTCTTGGGTCATTTTGAAGCAAATCGGTTGTTTCCTTTTGCAGATGGACCTTAGTGCGTTCCCACCAGACTTCACTGGTTTTAACATGTGTTGCAGTCCAGTCAGGCCAGGCTGTTAGAAACCATGGGAACACGAAAGAGGGGGTGGGTATAATCCGTCAAACAGAGATAGGTTTAATGCACACACACACAGACACAAACACAAACACACACACACCCATACACACACACACACACACATTCACATCTGTCTTACTTTTCACTGACTAACACAGGAACACACATACTGAAGCGCGCACATCCACACACAATCCACTTTCAGAGGGAACTCATTCATAACATTGTATGACAAAGGAAATTCTCTGCCGACAGCTTTATGGAGTGAGAAAGTTCCCCGTCTATACTGTGTCACTTCCTATCAAACAGATCCTTGGTTTCTGGGCAGTGAATATTCTCTCCCTGGCAGCCACCTACTCCACTAACTTTCTGTCCAGTTCAAATCAATGAGACGCTCAGTATCTCAGCTGGGCACTTGAGTGGAGAGGGCAGCATCTGGACGCTTCAGATTGCCCCAAAGTATCCAAAGTCTTTCTCGATGTTGTTTACAGCACTAGTTTGATGTTTAAAAATGTGGGTGCTAACTTTCTAAGTGATCTAAGTATTGATGATTTTATTTTAACTGACTTTATTTCCACGGTGTTGCTCTCTCACCTGAGACTGCTTCATGTGTCTTCCCGCTGCAGTTAGATGCCAAGTTGTGCTCACTAGGCTGACAATATGGAAAGTGGCCAAAGAGTGCCATGTGTCATCCAGTCACTACACTGGGTTTATCGCCCTGCTGTTAAATGTCTGAACCATGTCTATTAGACTGTGCTGGAAGGTCTGAAGAAGCCTGTGCCTGTGTTTCCAATACAATGACAATGACAGTGATTCACAAGGACTTCCAGCAACAACCATCGTACAACTGACTTCTTTCTATTTATCTGACTGTGGTTCACAACCATTTTGGCTCATTAACCCACTGTGACATCTTGTCAAAAGCTGTATGAATCTGAGTGCTTTTCTCGATATAATTTCATTCTGTTTTATTTTAACAAGACAAGAAATTAAAAAACCTCAGCACTTTAATGTAGTTTCATAAGAAATCTTTGCAGAATAACCAAAAGAGTAAATTCGCTTTTATTCAGCTGAACTGATTATTCTTCTTTTATCCCGTTATTCATCTCACTACCTATCAGATTTATTTACAGACCCAACTACAGGGCTCTAACCCAGAGGATGGGAACTGTTTCATTCACCGATACGTGACACGTCTGTTCATGTCAAGACAATAGCTATCAGGGTTGTAACAGTGTTAAACTGCTGATAGCCACGCATGGATCAAGACTATAATGTGATTTATATACATCATAACTGTAATTTACAATAATTACTTCATCCTCAGCTTTAAATGTTTTCTTTGTCCTTGATGTGTCCTGAAAGTGTGTAGTTATTGTCAGTGTCAGCTGCTAATTATGTTTAAAGGCACTGGCGATGATCACGTACAAGAACAATCATGTGCACATCTTTCAAGTGCTCTCTCTAATATGTGTGTGTGTGTGTGTGTGTGTGTGTGTTCATGCTTTACAGATAATTGATGAGGAGGAAACACAATTCATGACCAACTGCCCCCCTGCAGTGACGGAGAGCACTCCTCGCAGACGCACCAGCATCCAGGTGTTTTGGACGGCTCCCTCAAGTGGCTCCGGCTGTGTCCTCCTCAAGTATGTAGCTGTAAACACAAATTGATTCTGAGCCTGTGCCAGCAGTGGCGATAATGCCCTATATCCCTTTTGACGGAGGGTTAATTCATAAAGTATACTTTTTATTTTCGATAAATGGGTCCTTGCACTCTCTGAACTTTAAGTCGTTATTTGATAAGAGGACTGGTAATGTGTAGAGAAGGGCTGACCCTTTATGTCAAACTCATGGATTAAATTTGTACATCTTACACCACTGCCTTCAGATCAATAGAGGATACAATCTAAATCTTAAAGTCCATCTTACCACAGAGTAGGCAGATTAGATATGTGATTTACTCCTGCTGAACTATAAACTTACTTTTTTCTACTTGTCTAGTAGCAAAGAGCAATATATTTTATAGAAGACTATTGATTGAGTTAAGCATTGATATAAGTTTCTTTTTGTGCTGCAGAAAAAAAACTTTTCATTAACATACATGGTATTCTCTGGGAAACATCATGTCGGTTTCCCAATGTCCTGCTCCAACCGTGGTAAACTTAAGACCAACAATGAAGTTGATTTGACTTTGTTTAGCAATGAGGGGATGATTATTGTGTTTTATCCAAATAGATAAAATGGTCAAAAATAGAGGAAGCAGGCTTTAATTTCCCCTGTAGTTCTTTTCAAGCAGAACAAAAATAACAATTGCCAAGCAAAGAAATGTGATAGATGTCGTCATTACAATATGTGTAGCTGTCTGTTCATAGCAGGGTACTAATAATTATTGTAGCGATGTGATCAACTTAATAACTATGTTCTGATAATATGTAATTTTTTGTTACAAGTTGTCCTATCTCGATTTCAAGTCCTTGAGCCTCCACATAATTCAATTCATTTGTGTGTCGGTTGCTGGTCATTGAAAAAATGGATTTTATACAGTTATTTAATTTATGCTGAAGTATTAGAACATTGTTGGCGCTATCAGTCAGTTTCAATATAAAAGTAAAGGTCGACAAAGTAGGATGTTTCTAAGCGTTTGGTTTTTAACTTTTTAATTAAATCCTTTTTAATTAAACGTTTTCCAAGGACTCTGGCTTATCCCAAGTGTTAATCATTTAATGTATAGTGCTACATCACTCCGGAGTTGTGAGCTATTCTACCATTATATATATATAAGTATAAGTCCATGTGTAGAGTAGCTCTGTTTCATTACACCCCTCCCCTGAAGCTACGCACAGTTAAATTCAGAATGTATTATCGATTTTTCATTCTGACTTGGCTTCATAAACTATTCATTACTTTTATTAGTTATCCAACTGACTGACACCGATCAATTCTTCTGGCGTGTGTCCTCAGGGCTTGCTCATACAGAGGTGTAGTCATGTTCAGCTGAAGACAGATCATGGACCAAATCTGTTGGTTGGTCCTGCTCTGTTGGGAAATAATGAAAGGACGGCAGGTGGAGAGATAGTGAGGACCTGTGACTCCCGAGGCCCTCTGATCAATGCTCTATTTGACAGTTTGAGTACCCAGTCGGTTTCTCTCTTGCATGGACAACATCTCTGCAAAGAAAGGACTAAAAAGGTTGCCTTTATTTCAGAAATGCATGTTATTAGGCGGCTGTTCCAGAGTGATATACGTTTCTCTTTTCTAAATCCCTGCACTTTCCTTCTCCCTTGTCCTTTTCTGTCTGGAGCATCTTCGCTGACCTGCCCCTTCTGTGACCTCTGAGCTTCCATTCACTCTGTGTGTCATTCTCTCTCTCTGCTCCTCACTTTCTCCTCCCCTCGTTTTTATCCCCCTCCTCTTTGTTTTCACCGGGGCGCTGCAGTTTTTTCGCACAGCAGATAATGCCTTACTTCACATCTGCTCTCCCCCATAGAGACCAGTGGTATGGCGTCAGGATTTTATTCAGCTACAAACACATGGACAGAGGAGAAAGTTGAAAGCACGACAGAGTGCACAGTCTAGAAAGAGATTCTTGAAAGAGCAGAGATGTGGCTGTAATGACAATGGTGCACAGACAATGAATGGTGGAGGGAGAGAACAAGGAGCTTGAAGTTCAATAGCGATGCCTCTGAAAATCAGGATTACAGGCAGGGAGTGGGTCCCCCTCTTCCCTGTACCTGGCAGTCATAGAGATGAACTGTTTTTTATATGCCTCAGGGTTGCGACACAACACTTTTAATAAAGTCTTATTGATTTAAGTGGTGGAACTCTTGTAACTACTTGAAAGGTTCAGTGCTCTTTTCCCCTCCGGCTTATAATGTGGAGATACACTGATCAATATGTCTGTTCATCTGTTTGTCCGTCCATCTTTAATCATTTAGTTTCTCAACCAAAACTACATTCTTCAAAAAAAGAAAATTTGAAACAAACTTCACATTTATATTAATGATGCAGTGAAATGCTGCATTGATATTTACCAACGGGAAGAAACCACACAGCGGAGTTCTGTTTACAGGGGTATGAAGGGATTAACTTGTTATCTCAGGATGAGTCTATACTTGACACCTGTGAACTAACAATGTCAGAACAGTTGAACAGGCTGTTGAACTCTATCGTCACTTCATATGCCCTTGTTATTGCTGACATTAACTCAGAATCATCCGTAACAAGAAGAGTCCTTCGTCTCTCCTGCCTGAGCAGACCAGTTGTATGAACTGTATTGGACTGACCATCAAATCTTGTGAGGAGCTGTGAGTTTTTTTTTAGCCATGCCTTCTTGTATCTATGATTTATTCTCATTTAAAATTATGTCAAAATGTTATGGGCCTTTGATGTGTACCTTTCTTCTTGTGTGTGTGTGTGTGTGTGTGTTTTTCTGTTCTTTATGACAGAGGGAAATATTCCTACTTCAGGTAACTGTGATAGCACCGAATGATCTGCTCTTTCAAGTTTTGTTGGTGCCGTGGGGAATGTGACTCCTGTTATATGAAAACTGTTCAGAGGCAGAAACAGACTTGTGCACTACGTCTCTGTTATATAGTCCATCGTGGCAGTAAACACACACACACACACACACACACACACACACACACACACACACACACACACCACACACACACACACACACACAGACACACACACACACACTCTGCAGTCAAAGAATATGCACAGAGAGGAACTGCATAAATACATTATTGCTGAAATGTTGTATAAGCAAAGAGAGAAGGTATATGTTGTTCTTATATTTTCATTTCATATTTTAGAAACGCTCGATCGCTACCCTTTCGTCTGCCCTCCTCTGAACAATCATGCTAATTTAATATAACACAACATCTGTCCTTGAAATCAGACAGATGACAGACGAGTGTTCCTGTTAGAAAGCTCTTGTGACTCACATTTTGTCTCAGGATTCTTGCTCTTCCCAAGTGGTTAGCTGCAGTATAATTGATGGGCAGCTGCTGTCTTTTAGATGGAAAAAATACTGAGCTCTGTGGTTTGGTTCCATGAAAGGTTGGTCTGTGATGACAGGGTCAGGCAAGGATGCTTGTATAAACTCCTGAACTCGGAGCACTGACTGTGAAAATCCAATCCAGTTATTTTCAGCTTTCTCATACGCAACAACTACTTAATGCTTAGTGAAAGTTACCTGGTTAAATCTACCTTTCTGGCTCGTCTGTCATTTTCTCCTCTTCCCCTCTCTCCCTCCCGTGTTGCTTCAGTTGCACAGTGTTCAATGTCTGAATGAATCTCGTTTTTAGATTTCACCAATTTAAGGAAAGATCAGATCTGAGTGCGTTCACAACTCTACTTAGAGCTGTCCACTTGAGATTGGAACACAAAAATCCCATGTTAACACTGGGTGTGTACGAGCTCTTATGTTCAGGCCGGTTTAGACACACAAGCTGTAAAACGTGGGCCTAAGCATTATTGCTCTGCACTTTTATAATGGTATGAGAACCCTGCTCAATACAGTCCCCGAGCTGCACAGAGCATGTCAAGCCTTCAAGCAGCCAAACTTTCCATTTTTATTGCAGTTTTGTTTTACCTAGTTATACAGTTTGTTGCCGTTGCATGTATCAAGGCTTTTGTTATTTGATTCAAAATAGTAAATTACCTACCACAACAATGTCTTTAAAATTTCGACTTTGCTAATTTAATCTCCCTGTCTTTGTTTCACAAATTTGTTTCACAGTCAAAGCAGAACTTCCAAGGTCGCAGGTTTAACAGTGATGGACTTTTCTTTGATGTTTTCACTGGCTTCCATTCTTAATCAGATGATAAGCTTTATTTGGAAATAAACTAAAATAATTGGGCTTTCCTTTCTGCTCACCAGGGGGCCACTTAATGATAAAATCTTGCTTGATCTGCAGTTGTGCAATGACGAAAAAGGGGAAAGTCAGGAGCTATTGTCACAGAATGACTCATTGTGGCCGGCCACATCCCGGTTGTTCCCCACTGAGTAAGCCATATCAGAAGGTAATCCATATATTGCGGTCACCATCGCTGCCTCTATCTGTTATCTTTCCATTTGTAGGTGGGAAGCAATTTATTTGTCATCTCCCTCTGGCTTGCGATATGGAGGGTAGTGCAATGTGTTTTGATGGGCTGTCTGAGTGACACAGTGTATCAGTGATCAGATGAATGTCACAACCTCGCGCCACTGTCAGAACCTGTTTATTTCTGTCAGCACAATGATAGGACAGATCAAGGAGGACTTCAGGACACCATAGACAAGCCGGTCCATAGATATTAAATGTAAACACATTTGCTTTTGTGCAGTCATTTTTTTTTGATCTGCTGTATCTTTGTAAATTCTGTCTGCAGCAGGAGCAGATGGAACAAAATGAATTAATTTAATCTCTGGTTGTCGTAGGAGCTGATAGAAGGAAATGGAAATTATTGAATCTTTGGTTGTAGTAAGAGCAGGTAGAACCAAATGAGAATTTATCTTCCTCGTTAACACATCTGTAACATAGAAACAAAAAGTGTCGTAGAAAATCGATCTTACTCTTTTATAAAACAAAAATGTGCTTCAGTTTTTTTGTATGCTTTCAAACCACACCCACACACACACTCTCAAATCAGTGCACTCTTGGGCTGATTGGGATCGACGGTGGCGTGGATCCGGCGAAGTGAGATAGAATTTAAATTGGATGTTAAATAAGCATTACTCTACTTGATTGTCTGGCCAGCCCAGGCAAGTGGGCAAGCAGCGAGGCAGTGTGCTCCGCTCTTGCAGAGAGATATGTGAAATTGGGGTGAGATTGAATTAAAGCGTGAACAATTAGAGATGTGCGGGTGGTATCGCTTACCTTGAATCGTTTCATCCATGTTACGAGAGGCCCTTTAGGACATAAATCAGACTTGCTCCCACGCCACCATCATAATGTTACATGAACAAATGTGACACACAATAGTGATATACATGAGAAAAAGTCATTTGTGAGTGAAATATTAAAAAAAAAGTATTTCGAGTGGGACTGAAATTATAGTGTGTCCAATTTAGATAGATGATGTATGTGGGAGAGTATAATGCTTAATGTGTGTTCCAACGTGAGAATGATTTTCATGAGCTGCTGAATAGTGACACGTATGAGGGTTGAGCTTTAAGTCAGAGTGTTCAACTTAAAAAGAAGGCTAATTTTGGCCTCTTTGATTTAAAGTCTGCTCTATGACACCGCTGAATATATGTTGAAAAGTTAAATGGAGGAGCATTTATCTCAAGATTTTTTTACTTCTATTCTATATTTTATAATTTCATGTTGTTCTATCGCACATTTTGTATGCTACAATAGGAGAATATATTTGGTGTATATTAAGTATAGGGATTTGTGTTTGGGTAGAGGGCTATGTAGAGATGTTGGTGGGGATTTTACAAGATTGCAAACAGTCAACATGATTTATGACCCAAATGGCCTCATTATTGAGAGAGAATCACCTCTGTGGACTGGAATTTCAGTCCATCCTGTTCCTTGGCTCATTGTACAGGATATTACCAGCCCTAAGCAGCTCTGTGAGGAACAGGACTTTTGCGATGATAACCTCCCGTTTGTTTCTTGTTTTGTAGAAGGCCGATCCTCTGATCTTTTGTTATTTCCCTGTCTGTCCATCTCTCTCACACACCTCTTTCATTTAAAGGCCAAATGAAGCCTAGAGGTACAAAGAGAAGAGTGGTGTGGTGTGTCATTCACTGTTACCATGGTGATTATCACAAATACCTTTTACCAAACCAATTAATCATCATTCAGAATTTGCCTCATACGAGAACCACTCATTCAAGCACATTCATCGTGCCACCTACAAGTAGCACTATATTTTCTGGGCAGCCTGGGTAAGTCTGAGTGAGACGGAGGTCTCACTCAGACTTACCCAGGGTCAGAATCCACAGCTGCCTGTTCCCATCACAGACATCCTTAACAAGCTGGTAGCACAATTTACTGTAATGATTTTACCCCAGAGAGCAGTGTGACGGACTAAAGATGAATTAATGCCCATCTTGAAAACTCCCAGTAGACTGCGGAGACTGGTGTTTTAATGTTTGACTTTCAGAATGCAGCTCATTAACAGGTGGCTTTCATAAGCTGAAATGAACAGTATGACACGCTGAGCTACTCTGACTTGAATACTCGCCAGAGAAATATCTCCACAGAGTTTTTCACCGTAGATGATACCAATCGATTGGGCGTGCCTGCACTAGTGGGGGTAGAGCCTATTCCCAGGTATCTACGAAATTCACCAAAAAACTTAGACCAAAATATCTCCACAGAGTTTTTCACAGATTGGGATTTTCCCCTTCCGAAGGTTGTAGAAGCTCGGGGATGTTACTAATCGATCGGGCGTACCCTTATTAGTATTGACAAAACCACTTTCCAAGTCTCTACCACCTTCAGAAAAAGTTATTCTAGAATATCTCTTATGTGCTATTAACCCTAACCCTAATTTGACCCTAACTCTAACCCTTATTGCAACCCTAACCTTAATCGCAACCCTAACCGCGACCCTAACCCTAACCTGCACTTATCAAGGATGTACACACCCATAGATGGAACCAACCGAACAGGCGTTCCCGTATTATTGGGGTTACAGCCCACTCCCAAGTCTCTACGACATTCACCAAAAAAGTTAATTTGATATTCCAGAATCAATGGTATCCATAGAGCCCAAGTGGATTGGGTCTTTTTGAATCAGACTTCCCAGCCTCCTTTCCAGCACCTCTTTGTTGGTGTTATTCCCATGGAAACCCTCCTACAATCATAGCTGGTGTAAAAAAGCTGGTGTATGTGTGTTTGGAGCCTGGGGGCTTGTTTTCTGTTGTTGTTTTCTTGAGTCTGCTGGCCTCTGAAAAGGTTTATGTGTAAGTGATTTACATGTCAAGGCCCCTGCGGTCCCACCACCCAGAAGCAGGAGCCGCTGCAGTTTCATTCACATGTTGTGTTTTTGTTGTGAAGTGAATATGATTTCTGTCTACATGAACATTTTATCATAAATAATCTCAAATTATTCTATTGCATCTGAAAATACAGCATAAGACCATTCACATACAGGGCCTGTTCAGACTAAAACACAACCCTGGAAGTTTCTAAAACGGAGTCAGCAGCGTTTTCGAAAGTCTCTGAAGTAAAGTGGAAGCTTTTTTACATACTAAAGAAGTGTAGGTAAAAGTGATTTGTCTTGGAGCACTCAATCTAGAGGAGCTTCCCCCTGCCTCACATTTTTGGAAGGATGTCTGTTGGCGTGGGAATCAGTTGTTATCGATTCAGTATATAAAGCTTACTCTATGGTGGGTCTGTGCATTTCTGTGTATGCTTTCAGAGTGCTCGAGGGGATTTCTTCAATAATACATTTCTCTTTTTCCCTCGTTCAGTTTCCCCTCAGCATTTCAACGTCTTTATGCAGGTGTGCATCGTAATACCGATGAACACCTTTTGTGGGGATGGTATGAGACATTGAATGCCACTGTCTGATTGAATGACAGCCAGATTTAGCAAATTTCCCTGTGGGCTCTGTTACCTACTTTTAGGGGTCTCATGAGAAAAAAAAGCAGGAAGATGATTTTGAAAAAATCTGTACCTGTTCCATCTGCCACAAGACACGTACTCCTCAGATGCCCATCAGATCTTAAAAGCAAAGCATTCCCTCCTGTCTGTTCTGTTGTTTTTTTTTCTTTTTAAAACCAAATAGCTTCTACAGATGCATATTTTAAAGTCTTTTCCAGTTGTGACGTTCAATTTCAGATTTTCCCCATTATGCCAACATCTGAACCCTCACTTCTCACGTCTCACTGCCTCCCTCTCTTCTTGTTCACTCTGTGCAGGGCCAGCATTGTGCAGAAGAGGATAATCAACTTCCAGGATGAAGGCCCACTTACCAAGCGGATGTGTGTGAAAGGTAGGTGTCCATAATTGACTTGGAATAAATAATTTACAATGAATTTCCTGTTCCTTAAATCTCCTTGCTGGTTGTCCACATTTTTTCTCTATTTTCTCTCATTCTTGATTTTGATGCAGGGACATTCCCCTCTGCTATTTTACTCTGACATCATGTGAATGATTGTAAATGAGTGTGACCCCCTGGCTGTGCATGACATTGGATGCCACGCTGAGAAACAGATCAAAAGAAACGGGCTGCACATCCTCGCTTTTCCTGATGCCCTCCCTCTTTTCGGCTCCCCACTTTCTTCAACCTCCCATCTCCTGTATAATGGATACCACTTTCATCTACTCCTTAAACTAACGAGTAATCTCTCAATGCCTATCTCATTGTGTTCTGTATTTCTCTCCCCGGCGTCTTATGTTTTTCACCCCTCTCCCCTCCCTCATTTCTGAACAGAATCCCAGTACGGAGACTCCACAGATAGACCTCTGCTCGACTGCTGTGCCTGCGGAACAGCAAAGTACAGAGTCACCTTCTTTGGGAACTGGTCGGAGAAGATTCATCCCAAAGACTATCCCCGTGAGCACAAACTCCTCTGCTGTCCTTCACGTCGTCGTAGCTTTATCACTATACTGTTGAAACTACTGAAAATACTGTTTCCTTTTTTGTCATAAGATCCAATCCAATCACCATCAGTGAATTGGTCTCATTAACAAGTCTTGCCTCAGTTAAGCAAAGCTGTTGTAATTAATTTGAAAGACAATCATCCTATTGTCCACCACTATTTTCCAAATACCAATAAATCACACACGTGAGATTGGCCTTTACACATGTTGACATTAAATTATCATAATATTGAACATGAGCATTATTTATCTTCAGTTAAATCTGTATACATGCACATTGCTGCTTTAAAAACTAACTGGCCACGACTGCAGTTGCAATTAGCAGCATACTAGTTTGAGTAACCTTTGCTAGAAACTACAGGACCCATCGTCTTTATTATTAACTTATGCTTATAAATAAATTGTATTACATATTTGTGAAGCATTTTTAAATATATATAGGTGAGAATGAACCAGTGGGCTGTGAGTCGTGTCCACTTCCTCTAACTATCCAGAAATGAGGCCAAAATATTCAGGATATGAATAATGCCATCTTGCACTGATGATGCCTTTGGGAGTCAGATCCTGCATAATAGCAGTCGAGGGATAGAGCCACTGTATTGAGATCCCGACGATACTCAACCAAACGCTATTCAGTCTCTGCTGTCATTCATAACGCAAATATAATGATAGACATCTAAAAAAAAAGGATTTTTACATTTTTGCCTTAATCTTGTAGCCACCAAAAACTCCTGGATCGGTTTCCCACATGTGGGTGTGTAGACCTGTTATGTGGCTCTTGGTGATCATGTGGGTGGTGAGCTATGATACTACACTTAGGTGTGATGTGCATATAACCTTGAGATGCACTATCAAGATCTGAATAGACTCAAGGATTAAACAAGCTCTCTTGTCTAAATCAGGCTCTCGCCGGTCAGATCAATATACTGATTAGAGTGGAGTAAGATAAACCCTGAAATCGAACAGAGCCCTGAATTACTGTGTTATGTAGGGAACACTTGGTTTGTGACACACTCACACACACCTATAAACTGACACACATACACACACACACACACACACACACACACACACACACACACACAGACACAGTGGATCAACTTAAAAGAGAACAGGGCAAGCCGTGTGCTTTCTGTTTCATCCCGACTCTTAGGAGACCACAGTTGGATTTCTCCTTGCACAAAGTCATATCCTAGGTAGCTAGTTGTTATGACACCGCACATATTGAACTGGACAATATTAAGTCTGTTCTTACCTTTAGCCTGACTTTGCGTCGGTAGTTTTTAGGGTTTTTAGCTCATCTTTCTATTTTTAACATGTGCCCTTCATGAGCAGGAGCCATAGACCAATTAGGTGACACACATTCAGAGACCAAAATGTCACTGTGAAACAAGCCAACAGGAACTTTTTTGTACACTGCTGATAGGATAACCTTGACAGTTTTTTTTTCTTTCTCTCTTTTTTCCCTATTGTATTTCATGCAGTGCATGGCTATTCAACCTGAACTTCTATTTAATGAGATTAGTGAGAGAGAGAGAGAGAGAGAGAGAGAGAGAGAGAGAGAGAGAGAGAGAGAGAGAGAGAGAGAGAGAGAGAGGGGGGAGAGACGAAACGAGAGAGAGAGGCAGATCCAAATTAACAAATACAAAGTTGTTTTTCACATCAACCTCCAGGTACATAAATGCAGTTCACCTATGGTACAGAATAATTCAACTGTGTACCATTCACAGCAATAAGAAAATGTCACATTTGATGCTTAAACACAATCAGATCAGGCCCTAAGAGATGAGTGGGGAATCCTTTTCCTTTCAAGGACAATTTAAACTTTTGTAAAATCCTTGGAGAGCCATACTTTACTAAACTATACATGATGTGTGCTAGGTTTCATTGGGTCATCACATAGGAGTAAAGTAAATGTGCAAGCAGGAATCTGGGGTAATAACACTCAGTGTGAATGGGTTGCAATATCCAAGCACAAAGTTGGACAATGAAAGGAAACATGCATGTTTGTTTGTTTTTTTTGGGCAAGAAAAAAAAGGATATTATATGGCAACTCAATAACAGTTTACCAAACACATAGCTTTCACTGTTTATATTAAAAAGGAACAACAATGACTCTTAAGGTCCAACTGCACTCCAGAACCTGCAGTCCAGAATGAGGAACCTAGAAACTCACCACTTAAAACTTAAAATAATTCAAATTCATCCAGCAGGAACAAATGCATTTAATGATGAACAAAATGAAATGTAGTCTCACTAATGAAAAAAACACAATGAAACTGGTCCTCAGACCATGAAGCTTCTGTCATGGAGACTGAAAAATAGCAGAGAGGAATATTTACAAAATAAGACATCCAAGAAAATTATGTGTCCCAGATTATAAGAAATTCAGCAATCCTCCAGGCCGACGATAACTATAATGACCAAACTTGATACAGCTGATATCTCAATAATTGATCAATTCTTGAAATCTCTGAATCTTCCCTTAGGACTAGACCACAATAATAGGGCTCTTACTGAAGGGGGGTAGCCCTCACAGAACCAGACAATGCTATCTTCTGACTGAAAGCAAACAAAGCACTTGGATCAGATGGTGTCATCACTGAATCATACAAACTCTTCAAGCCTAAGGTGAAGCTTTAACTACACCCTAGAATAGGGACAGAAGTCTCAGTAATGAAATAAAGCAGTAATATCAATTATCCATAAAGTAGACAAAACCAATAGAGACTGACAAAGACTATTTTGAATACAGACCATCAATATTTTTTTGGATTATCACCAAAAAATTTAACATTTTCACTGAATTAGTAAACCCAGTACATGAAAAATAAGCCTGTAATATATGTTTATAATATAATAATAGGTGAACATAGGCGAATAATAGGCGTATAGGCGATCACTCCATGTGGTTGACTATGTGAGTGAGGAAAATACCAGTATGGTAGTGATGTGTCTAGATGCTGTTGCACTTTCTGTAAAGATCATCTGAACAACTCAAGGTCAACTAAACTAAACATTCTCTCTCAAAAAGTGAGGACAATATTAACAGTTTCCTAACAGAGTTTAGAAACTTAAACTTGGAAAAGATAACAGCGCCATGAACATGTGTCTTGCATACCTGGCTACCGAATGAGCAGCATCCTCTGTGGGGACTAGTTTAGAAAATATAAGGGATGATATATAGTTGTTGAACTACAGTTAGAAATAGACTGATATTAGCTATTGAGTAGATATTGAATTTAAAACCTTGCTTTGTTGGACATATTGGACAATATGGCCAGGTAACAGCCATCAAGTATTCAGCCAAGCCACAATATAAATATTATTTTAGAAAATGGGCCTAATGCAGCTACTATTACAAATCTAATAATAATATAATTATTACACACAACAATCCACACTCAAGTATATACTTGATTATAATACTGTGTCTTATTCAGCCCTGTAAAGGTCTGCTTATATCTCAGACTGACAGAGAGAGAGAGAGCAAACAAAAGGAGAGAAGACTGTAGTAGGAGCTCTGTGGTGTGAGGTGGGAGTGTATATACTGGAAATGGTATCAAGGCTCGAGGGTCAGAACTCTGTGGAGGATGTAAGGACCAGCTCTGGGCTTGCTGGGACAATCAGTGGACCAATTTAGTGTCAAAGATTTTATTGGCCCTGTATGTCTCTTTACTGGCCCTCTTATACGAGTTTACAATCAAGCCTATTGCGAAAGTAGCACACAGCAGCGAGTGTAATTAATCAACCCCCTCTGACCATTCCTACACCAGCCCTATGGCCCATTTGATTGAGCCTCACATTGACTAAATAGGTGGTGTAGCAGTGTATTATGGAGAAGTTGTTAATGTAAAGGATTAATTACGTTCAACAGCAATAATCTTTCTACTTGGTGCGTACATTTTATGTCTTCAGAAACCAGGCATGGTAGACTCGAAGGGCAACCATAAATTTGTTGTTGATTGTGGCTATAAAATCATCATGGTGCTTTTAGGGTGGTGAAGCTGGAAGTGATTCCAGCCCATGTACATTTATAAAACACTGGGCAGGGGGATAATATGGAGTAAAGGAGGGTAATAAAGACGTCTAAACTCTCTCTCTCACCTGCAAACACCAACAGGGAGTCCATTAGTGCTAGAAGGACAGCTGTACTCCATTAGTTATTATGACTGATAGACCAGTCAGCTGATGTATAATCATTTCCATCTCCAGAGCTGCCAGAGGGGAAAACATTTGAAAGTTGAATGATGTTAAGAAACTGTAACCTCAAGGTACAGGCTGAGAGTGTGGAAATAATTGATTGTTTTGTTGTCTGACTTCATCAGGTCGTGCCAATCACTGGTCAGCCATAATCGGTTCGTCCCACTCTAAGAATTATGTGCTGTGGGAGTACGGTGGCCTTTCCAGTGGTGGAGTTAAGCAAATAGCTGAGCTGGGCTCCCCCGTGAAAATGGAGGAGGAGATCAGACAGAAGGTAAGATTGTCCCCCGCCGACTGACTCACGCTTTGTATGAAGTAGAGGGCCACAGAGTCAGTGATGCATCTGATTTAGCAAGAAACGTGGTCATGATATTTGCAAAATTCATAAACGTTCAACTTCCTTCATTGCCTTGAATAAAAGTGGTAAGAGGTGAGTTGTATAACACCACAGGGGCCTCGGAGGGTGTTCCAGGGTTTGCACACCTAAGTTCAGCAAGGGATGAATTGCTTTGACATTGTTGTCCGGCTTGATTAGTGCTTTCAAGCATAAATGCTATTCTTAGCCTTTTATGTACTGGTGCTGTGTGCACTTCAGCAATATACAAGATCTGTGGGGGCGTACGTCTCTAGGAGCTGGTTTAGATGTTAAAAGAAGTGGAAAGAAGGAGCTTTTGCTGGGCCTTGTATCAGTAAAAAGCTCAACATTAAATTCTTACATATCAGTTCATCTTCTATCATCCTTGATCATCTTTGATTGGGTCTTGAGACGACCCACATAGTGCTCGGGAGAAGATGAGATCTTCTAGCTGAGAATTTATATCAATGTTCTTACCCATTATAAGCGGGGGTTTCGTCTACATTATAATTTTTTTCTTCTCATTTTGTCATCTCTTTTCACTCATTTGCGCTGTCTCTCACTCACTTCTATTAACTGTTCATTTTCTGTGACTTTGCATCATGTGAGGAAATGTCACGCTGTCATTGATTGAGAGAGAAAGCAAAGTTGATGCAGCGTTTTGGGGTAGAGTCGATTCTTTGGGAGAAAGTAGGAGCGCTTGTTTTGATTCAGCTGATGTCCCTAATTAATTGCGGCAGAAATGAGATCGAATAAACGTGTGAATCGTGATCATGATTTCATTACGATTAATCGTGCAGCTCTAGTTGCATACAGGAGGCAGACGTTATTTTCCGCCCTAACTTGTTTAAATTGTAATTGACTCCATTTTCTTAGTTTCAAACTTTCTGGCACAAATTAAATTGTTGTCCTCGATTTCTCTTGATCTTTCTCCCTCCTATGCCCGTCCTCTCTTCATTTATTCCACAAATTACTTGGTATATCTTTTGTCTTTGCTGTCTCTCTCAGCCTTAAAATAACCCACACTGGCAGAGCAGATGTTCCTGCAGAGTGCTTATTGTTGGTTAATATAAGACCTGGAGTCACAGCAGATAATGAGAGCATGGCGTGAACAATGGGGTCTCTGTGTCATTGTTGCTTTCTTACTGCTATTACAGCACACACTTTCTCTTCTTCTTTTCATACATCTCTCGGCTTGAATCATTAGATGCGTTTCTCTTTAGCTCTGAAGTGACGGTGAAAGTGTAGGAGATTTGATTGTCCACTGAAAAAAAGTCTGTATCAATTTAGCCAGTTAATGCCGTTTGCAGTTTGCCTGCGATTATTCCCGGAGCACATGATACAATAATACATTTACTCAAACAATCATAAACCTATCAGTTGCTGATCGGTGAAAATGCGTTCCTGGAGATCATGAACATAGAGATATAACCCTAGGTAGGTTGAGAACTGTACATGATTATCAGGAAAGAAAATAGTTGGATTGAACAATATAAGTCCCTCCTCATATTAGGAGAATCAGTGTGAAATCCCCCCCGCAAGTGTGGTGTGGCTCAAGCTGTGGGTGTCGAGAATAATTGCTCAATCCTGAGGTGAGATTCGCTGACAGAGTAATACAGGGTGGTGATTACACGAGTGATCAATATAAACCTTGATTGGTCCAATTCTGAGCTGCATGGAATTATTCACTGCCTGGAAAAAGCCAATGGATAATCAGCATTTTTCAATACTCGGCCAAAGCGGTGCAATTTATGTCTGTTTTAAGGCGGCTGCACATTTGAGGATAATCAGGCCAATTTAAGATCTGATTTGACCCTTCGAAAAATCGTGGGGGCGTTCCCGACTGGAGGTCAATCAGTGCCGATTAGGTGCCCAAATACTCCTGACGTGTGAGTGATTTACAAAATATTCTTAATGCTACCAAATGAGTAGGAGTTGACCGAGAAGCGTCATCAAATGGATGTACAATACCACACATTTCCAACTCACCACCAGCTCGTAAAATGAAAAATCTGTACGCCTTCCCAGCAATGACTCCATCCATAGTTTTGTTTTTGTTTTTTTATTCGCTGCAAACAGAACACAGTGTCAGGCCTCAACAATGTTGTTGTTTTTTCTCATGAAGTCACGTTCAATCCTTCACACAAATGTTCCACACTCCCGTTCAGAAGGTGGCAGTAATGTACCTCAAAGTTGTTTGCATCCGCCATAAACAACTGAAGAAGAAGATATCGCAAGATTGTGAGATTTCAAGTCTCTGCGCTCCCCAATGTTAAATCTTTTCCTACAACCAGCAAGTGCGTGGTCTGACCTTCTGGCCCAATAGTCCAGTGTTTGCATTCAGAAGATTAAAAGATACAAAATCTTGTAAATCTGTGATTATGTCTGTGGTCTCCCATGTTTTTAAAATCGGCCAAGAGAGTTGAATATCCTCTAGTGGGCAGCCGCCATTAGCGGGTTTGTTGCTCATGTGTGTGATGGTGCTATAAGTAGGTGATCGCACTGTGCTTTCGTAATGTAATTTCCCCTTAAATGGGTTCTTTGTGCTTGACATTCACAGCTGCTTTGATAACTAGAAGCTAAACAATGTTTTATGGCCTTCGACAACTTTGGCACATTCGCTTTGTATCCACTTTTCTACAACTCGAGCAGCACCGAGAGTCTGTCGACGCCCTTGGGGTGAGGAGGCCCCCTCTGTTGAGCCATGCAGGGCTTCTTGGTAAACGCTGACACAAACAGAAAGCTGATTCGCTTTTATGTCAGGTCGGGCATCGAGGGGAGCAACTGGCGATGAATGCAAAAATTGATATTCATAGCCAGGTTCCACTCCAGCCAAGAGGCTCGCCGATCAGAGTGTTCATACAAAGTTCAATTTGCAGAGCCAAGCAGGTATGCAGACCGAGCAGGCAGGTGGGCGCACACCGACACCCAGAGCCCCTCTTTATCTTGCTCATGTCAAGTCACAGTGTGATGGCTTTGTTTTATATCAGAATTTGTCAACCTTTAAGAGTTGGGACATGGGTGTGAGGGACCATTTGTCTTGCTGCGATGCTCTTCAGATGTAAAGGTTAAAAAACAACTTTTCCTCTGGGAATAAAGGCATTGTCATGAGTGAAAAGATATTCAAATCTGTTGATAATCATTTAATGGTACTACCGTCATGCTTAAAATTAGTATTTTTTCTTATGTGTTTTAGCAGCATATTTAGTTTGTAAAGTCTCAACAATACAGATATTAGCACAGCACAAACAAAGCATTTGAGGGGTATTATCTGCTAGGCCGCTCTATCTTATCTTAATTCATGGGGAAATGTGGTTAGCCTAATTTTGTGACTCCAATATTCTTTCATAGTTGTCGTACTTGACATAAATCTTACGTTTTATGAATTTTGGTCTTAAAATGTCTTAAATTGATCATGTTGAAACCTGAAGAAACCCTGCATATGACACTGCAGAACTTAAAATAACATTATAGTACTTTGTATCTTTCTTAGGCTTCTTTAAAGACAATTAACGTAGATTAAAATGAGGAGTATGGATAAGGCCGTGCACAGCTTTCCCATCCCATGTAAGAATGCTGCTCTTCCTGCCTACTTATCTGACTGGGTATAAAAAAACATGATTGCATGTCAGAGCCTCCTCAAAAACTGCTTCCACCCACCCAGAGTCAGGACCTGTGCGCCGCACTCAAGTAATCATCACACTGAAATGGCCCGAGATTATAAGTGTGACCATTACTACCCTTTTAAGAATTCATGTATGGAAATGAACGGCATTAAATTGCAATTCTCGCTCACAGGAGAGGGTGCTTTGATATGATTTATGATAGCTTGCCGTCAAAGATGCAGATCAAATTTATGTTTGTTTACCTCATGGTTTGAAGTGTGCATTTTAGTGGATACAGTGTGAGAAGGTTAGTGACAGAAAGTAATCAAGGAGGCCTTTTTTTTCTTTTTTTTTACAAATTATCCCGACAGACTATAAACAGATGTGCAATACTGTCTCATTTGCTGAGTACAAATGCTCCTATCAGAGGGAATTGGCAGCACAGGGATTCATCCGCAGTCCGTTGTTGTCCCTCTTTTCATGTCTGAGGTGATTTGTATATGTATTGAGTCATTACAGAAGCTCAGTGTGTCACTAATGAGAAGTTTAATGAGACTGTCTCTGTAGACCAGCAACCGGGGCCAAGGCCTCAGACGGATTATGAAATCTCCCATTTCCTTTAGCAGCATGGGGCGTTTTTTCATTATTGCACAGTACGGACGCTTACCGAATCCTTTATTAAACTCAGCTCCGCAGCTGTGCCACCGAGCAGAGACAACGCCTCCAAGGATGGACTCAAAAAGAGACATCACAGATTAGTGACAGGAAATACCGACCCGTGTCAATTGATACAGCTGCGTTCCTTGTATCGTTTATACAGGGATACAAGTGAAGGTGATACTTTCATGGAACATCTCATTGCCTCATAAGATGCCTCTAGATTCCTCTTTGATTGCCAGAAATCAATACAGGATTTTTCCGTGCAGGATTCACATTTTCTGAAACTGTGTGGTAGATATTTTGTCACGGTCAAACTGACACGTTGATGAAAGCCTTCTCTCAGCGTACACCGAGCTTCAGGGCTGACTTGCACCTTTAGTTTGCGAGATGAGCGCATGAACAACAGGTGTGATGGAATATGGTTTCAGTTTGTTGTTAGTGTTCCTCCTACTGCTGGTCTCTCTGAGCACCTTGCAGAAATTCAAACAGTTATTTAGTAGGTAGTTCAGTTGTCATGAGAACAGCAAGGTCTGCCATCCGTAAGTGGGAGGCCTGCAGTCGGGAGCATGGTTTGAGAATGATGGATATGCAGATTCCTTTGGATCCTTGACTCTCTGAATCAGCAGGTGTTTATGTGTGTTTCTCTTTGTATTGAGAGAATGACTTCACATTTACATTCATAGTGCCGATCTGTATTCCCTGTGTGTTTTTTGTACACTTTTAGTTGCCTCCTGAGGAAACATTGAATAGTCAAAATCCTCACCAGAGTTTGTGGCATCGGGAATAAGGGTCTCTGTGTGTTGCATTGATCTAATGAGATTTAGAAGGTGGACAAGATTTTCAAATAAAACAATATTATTTAATTACACCAGTACATTTCTTTGATTTTGTTATTGCTTTGCAACCATCTATTTGTCATAGCTGTTTTTCATAAAATCACAATGACACACTTAACACAAGTCTTGGCGAGAAGTGGCTATTTCTCAGAAGTGTGCTCATGTGAAGCATGCACACATTTACCTCATTTGCCCCAATCTGTGCTCAAATGAGACAACTTTTTTTTTAGCACAACTCACTTTTCAAAAGCACACAGTCTCCTGACTAAGTAATAGTTGACATTTTCATAATGAGGCAGTGTAAATCTCCTTTTCATCCCACTGCACATGCCTCCTATCAGACCTGTGTAAGGGCCTGCAGATCAGAGGACTGCACGACGGGCTCAGTTATTTTTCTTGCACCATTAAGTTTCGTAATGTCTTTTTAAGAACCCATCTTTCATCAAACAGCGAGAGATCACACTGTTCTTCACCTCGACGTCATTCACAATTGGTGCTTCATCCCCCTCATTTGATTAATTCCTTGGTCAGGTAATTATCTCCAGCCTGGGTTTATCCAAGACTATCAGGTGGTCTCAGCAGCGTGCAAGTTTGTATGATACATCAATGGAATGAAACCCTTTTATGTTCCATGAGAGGATCTCATTCATGATTACTGAAAATAAGGCCTCTGTTTTAATGGCAACTGTAACTGTATCTGACATGATCCAAATTTGATTATGCAATAATGCACTGTCATTTTCTGCTCTGTATGACGTCATTGGCACTGGAGGAGAAGTGGCCAGCTGAACAGGGTCCAGTTGTGTTGGAGCTTGGGGGGGTTATCCTGGTTGAATTCACAGTGATTCAGGCTTTTCCTCTTGAGTGATTCAAATCCTGTTTCAGCCATGTTATAGTATAATGAAGCATGCAGACCGGAAATTCATCATGCAGTCCTGAAGGAAGTCATGTACTTAATATTTGCCAGAGGTGTGGCCAATTTTCAAATTTAACGTAGATAAAGAAATTTAAAACATGCTGAAGTTGTGATGTTTTATCTTTACTTCACCAACCCTGAAAGCCTTTTTTTTATTAAAAAAAAATATTTATGTTGATATTTCCTTTTAGATTTTCCTTTTGGGCATGCATATGATTAAGATTGCTAACGAAACCCAGACACTGGTTCCTACTCAGCTGGTAACCACTGGACCAAATCATGACACAGATTTTGTACTGAGATAGTTACCTTTCTTCACAACATAAACATTACCACATATGCCTAGTTAACATTACATTAAAACTCTGACAGACACATGGCTCTTGCAGTATGCAACGTTAGCCTACAGTTAGCTTGTATCTACCTCAAACTGGAGTCGACTCACCAACAAAATGCCTAAAGCTATTGTTGTTATACATGATACATCTCAGAGGCATGTACAGTAAAACTACTGTACATTGTTTTTGGGAGCTGTATTGTCTTCATTCTCATTTCCATCAGCACACCATTTATCATGTTCCTCGTATTCCTTGTGTAATGTTCTGTGTGCGTGCTGGAGCATGAGTTCAGATTTGCCACAGTGGTATAGTAATTAGCTATAAAGAGACCTCCCAGAGGGAAGGAGTCTTGACCCATGTGTTTGCATCCAACCTTGCCAAGCCACGGTGGACCATGCCAAACCCCACTGAATGTAAGAGCATGCAGACATTCTCCGCGCTCGCCACCAACCCCCCATGGCCACTTCTCCCTCGTTGGACCGCTTTCCTGTTTTGTTGTCTATGTGCCTTCTCTGTTCCCTGTTTTAAAAAAAGCAAACACCAGTATTTAGGAGGGAGTAATTCTTTAATTTTGGCTGGCAGTCCACTCATGGCCTGTCAAGTCAGCTTTGTGAGGCTATAGCAGAGATATTCCTGTTTGGGAAAACAAAGCTCTCAAAAACCTTAATGTCTGCCTTGGTTCCCAGGACTGTTATTATGATTGCCAAAATCGAGCAGTACAGCCAGAGGCAAGCACATTTTGAAATGCAGTGGGGGTTAGCCAATATGTGTTTTGTGTGTCTGTGTGTTTGTCTGAGTGTGCATTTGCAAGCACTGTGGGCATATGAGGGGGTCCTTTTTTTTCCGCCTCGTAATGAGCAAGTCAGAGAAATGTGTGACTTTATCATAAAGATGACACAAAGCACAAATGCCTCCCATTCAGGTGTTTTCATGTAGATGGCATGTGTCTCTGGATGCTATACGATTACGTGCATTTTCATGCACATGTATTACATGTATCTTGTGTGTGAGTGTGTGTGTGTGTGTGTGCCTGTGTGCCTGTGTTTGCGTGCCTGCCTTAATGTTGACTCAACCAGACCTTGGTGCAGCCAACTTAGAGCTACAAACACAATCACAGGGATAAAAGCCGGATTATTCTGGAATCTCAGACATCTTGGCTGGAGGCGGCTTTGATAAAGCCATCATAGTGTCCAGAGAGCTGACTGGAATAAGAGAGTGGTAGCATGCAGAGCAGGGAGGCACAGAAACTATTGCTCCAGTCCATCCAGTCTTGCTTCATAGCAATCAGAGATTAAATATTTCCTTTATTTTTCTTGTTTGAATATGCCATAACTTTACTTTCACTATTTGAGTGTTCCCGAATTGCGAGATGACACGGTTTAGGGAAATTGGAAATTTAATTTATGCTAAACAGTGTGATGTTTTGAGTTGGTGTCGTATCTGTGGTCTCTTAGAGAAATCTTTATCGTTCTCGATCTGTTATGAATCAAGGCTATTAATACCTTTCATGCTGTGTTTCATGTGATACGCTGCATGTGCTTTTTAGTTAACATCAGAGTTCAAATCTATGTGTCTCTATCGGTTTGTTTGTGGGTCTTGCTGGTTTGCGAATTTGACTGTTGCCAAAACTGCTACAGCTTGAAGTCAGAAATGAAGATGTGGAGAGAGATTGGTTAAAGACAATGAGAGAACCAGTTTGTGCATAACATTTATAACATCTACAATAGCACTCAACCAATCCCCATATAAAACCACATTTAAATTCAATAGATCCGGATAAAATGTTTGGTCTCTACCGAATTGCAAACAATCCATATCAGTCCCCTAAACATGTCTGATTGTTTTCATCAATCCATGAATCTTTCTCTGAAGCTGCACATTTGAGGTGCATGGGTTAACACCAGAGCCTCCGGATTATCTGCAGAATTCTCCACTTTTCTGAACTTGCAAACCAATCCAGATCGGCACCATTATGTAATGGGTTCTTTCCTGACCCATGCCGCATCTTTACACCAAGTTTCATGGTCATCCATCCTGCAGTTTTTGTGTTTTCGTGCTCACTATCCCAAACAATGGATAGGGGTAAAAACATACCCCTACTTGGTGGAGGTAATAACTGAGTAGCACAATTGTGCAGCCATGTTTAAAGAGTAATTTGTCTGAGAGCATACATGCCTCTAAATGCTGACTCGGCTATAAATCTGTGTAAGCTGAAGGCAAGTATTTATTTTCCATTTCATCTGTAAGCATCTGCAGCCAGTGTGGTTTACTACACATTAGCATGGTTAACATTTGGTGGGGTCATTGCAAATTGCATGAGGATTTACTCCACTTAACAGAACCCACATAGAGTCGTCCAATTTTTATTGAGCAGATTCTCCTGTATAAACTTTGCTGATATGAAATAGAGACGTATTCTTTTATAGATCACGATACAACCAAGGCCAGCTAAATATAATAAACCCTCGTTATCTGTGGGATCTTTTATTCATGAGGTGGCTTTGACAAATTGTTGGCCTATGTTAATGAGACCATGGCTCTGAGGGTCCCTCATTCACTGCAATCTCCATATCATTTGGTGGGTTGGGGACCTGATGTCCGTCTTCCCAGACTCGGAGCCTGATCGGCAGTTAAGACATGACCACACAAATAATTCTCATACAGAAAATCAAACAGAAGAACAGCGAGGTTCAATATCTTATGAGATTTTTTTCCTCAATATTGTAGCCTGATGCAGCATGTAAGCATATTCTCACCCACATTACGCTTGTCCATGGTAAACACTATAATCATCTGTTCCCATCATCATTATTAGTTCACAATAGCTTTTCATAAGTGTTGGGGATAATGCAGTGATTTATTATCCAGTTTCTTACTGATACAGCTTGCTAAGGTTGTTGCTTATTCCATTACTTTTAGTGCAGCGTCTTTCATTTCTAATGTTGCATTATTTCCCTCAAACTTATTAAGAATCTAATTACTTTGTGTGTGTGTGCGTGTGTCTGTGTGTGTGTGTGGGGGGGGGTCCTGTACACGCTTCTATACACTGCTCATTGTGGTGTTCCTTATTTAACTTTTAGGAAATCTGTGGTACGGATCATATGATTATTAATGCTGATTTATCTGTTGGGGCACTGAATAAACATTAAATATTCTGCATATAGATGTATCTCTGCCAGTTTCTTTAGTCTTGCCATAATATGTATCTATGCAAAGTAATATTTTGCCTTTAGCATGTTTTTGTTTTTTGTTTCTTTCCCCCCTGGAGGTAACACTGAGTTAACGTCTCCTGTGAGTTTTGGACTGAATTATGTATTCTTGTGCCTTGCCGTGTGATGCAGTGCTTCAATAAGGATGCTGTCATATATATATATATATATATATATATAATGACTATATCAGGGTTTAATTTGAAACAGCAAGCCTCAACCGGAGTCGGTAGAGTTGAGTTTTCGTAGTGGTGGTGTCAGTTTCAGGATTATGACACGCTCTGCAATGCGGTACGTCTTAGCCTCAATGACCACTGACCTTCTTACAGTGCATGTATTCTGGAAGTAAGAATGCAAGTTGGTAAAGTGTAAGAGAAGCCTAGAAAGCGACAGGCCGCCTGAACTGGGTCATCAACAGCACTTACCTCAATTCATCGCTAATAATATCCCCTCACCCTGGGCTCAGGTCTGCCGGAGTTGCCTGTATGATGATGGCTCTGGCTGCTTGATGAATGAGTGTGCCGGGCCCGCGCTATGCGCACTGTACGGCTGCACTGCAAGGCTGCACTGCAAGGCGCAGAGATTGCCACCGCGGAGAGCCACGGTCAGCAAATCAATTCACAACTCTCTGGAGGATCAGTCGGCGCTTTCAAACCCGTCTGCCGTAAGCGCGGAAGGTTCTCTTGTCACCATGTTTCCTCCGCTCGCTGGAGAGATGTTCTCCTGTCCCGTTTCCGAGCAAGATTGGTTTGACTGGGTCGTCTTCACCTATGCAGTATCTGAACTGTGGCTTATTCTGCAGGGCAGGATATGGGAATGTCAGTGGAGATTTAATTAATACCTGAAGGCTGTGTAAGCCTTTACGCTATGTGCTGATAACAGCCAGCTTGCCTCCCATTGGAATTTTAAAGCAATTTTTTTGTGTCTATTAATAGATTGTAGTATGTGCTGGGACAGAAAGATCAGAGATTCCTGAGCGTACCTTTGATTACAACATCAGAGGAGCTCCTATCTCACTCCGGGGTACAGGCTCCTTCAGACAAGCGGGGCTTTGGCTTGCAGGGTAGAAAACAGCTCATATTTTCACATAATGCTCATGGGCTGGGGAATAGTTTGATCCTTTTGAGTATAACAGCTTCATTAGGGTAGAGTAGATTCTCTCCAACACATAACTAAACACTAACAAAGTTGTGGAATTATAAAAGAAGCAAGGGACTATTTGGTAGAAAATGTTTTGTACAGCATCTCACATTCCTTTTTTAACAATATATCCTGCTTATCCTGGAAAGGCTAACAAGAAGCAACTGCTAGAAGCCGACTTTTCCTTAACTTGCTCGCTAACCTCTTGCTCATCTCTGCTTCAGGGGGTAATCAGGTAGGCCATTTAGTGAGAATTATTTATCAATGGCTATCGGTTTGAGGATTTCCACAAACAAGATAAAGAGTTTTTTAGGAATAACTTATCAACCCCACCTTTAAGTTACCAGATACGTAAAGCAGGAACTATGTCATTGTCCTTCTTCTGCATTTTGCATGTTCCCGTTCCACATCCTTCAGTGTCGGCTTGTTTGGATATCTTGTGGAGTCGATGGAGCATTTGAATGAGTTATCTGCATAGCTCTGCGCTCGGAGGGCATTTCCCGATGATATTAATGAGATGAAAACAGGTATTTGCATGATAATTAGCTCTAATGATCTTTTTAGCATGATGATTATACGAGGATGTGCCGTGGCAGATATTACATAGGGCTCTGAAGAGGCAGAAGCCCTGCGTCACTAGCAGGTCTTCTTGCGGTTGCATTGAGTGAGGGGGGATGTTATCTCCCTCATGTTGTAAGCAAAGCCACCAGAGGCTCGTAATAGCCATTACTATAATTTTTCACCAGGAACTGAATGATATAAGTTGTTTCCGTAGCAGTCTCCCCTCTGGTTTTTGCTTCTGTGCCAGGCTGCAGCTTTCTTGGCATGAAGGATGCTTAAACAGTTTTATTTGTACTGGGAACAAGGTTTTCTGCACTACCTCGTCTGTTTTCTGAAGCAAAGCAAAGGGAAACATTATCATCATCACTGTGTAATGAAAGCTCAACCCCAAAGAGTCTCTGTGTAAAATAAATATTTCATAGCTAGCAGATGCATTCCAGGGACCTTGTTAACGCTGATCAAAATTTAGATGCACTATTTCTAAATCCCCACCCAGACCCACACATCCACACAGAAATTGATAGTAGCTCAGTTTTGCCTTTAATACACAGCTGGGGGATAATTTACACATGATGGGCTGTCAGATTGTCTTTAGTTATGACTGTTATGCGTCCTGATTTTATACAATTTGCTGTACACAGTATACGAGTTGCATCAAACAGTAAATATTTAAAATGCAAACAAAAGACACGGTGTGAGGCAGTCAAACATCAAACATATAATCATGCAAAAAGAAGAACTCACAATCCCTTCCACGAGTAATTATCCCAAGCTCAGTATTTGTTATTGTCAAATGATGTGGCACTTCTTTCTGCTTTCATCATGACAGTCTTTAGTGGTGTCCTGACAGTAACATGCTGCCTTTAGTCTTCGAGGGCTTACAGATGGAGCAGCAATGTGTTCCTCCACTAGAGATGCACTGTGATGCTGTGGAGACTGTGTGATTTTGGCTTTTGGCGGTTTTCCTGTTTTTTCTTTCCTTTGAGGTGTTCTCCAGCACGGGCTTTTGTATAAAAGAAGGTCTTACAAGCTTCATTGTGATGTTATATCCTCATCAAAGTTTTTTAGGGTTCTCATAAATCAGTCTATGCTGGACGTTGGCGTGTCGGGAAGCTGTTTGCTGGTTTTCATTTGCTTTGTAATGATCAAGCACCTATCTGGAGTGCTGTGATAACCATGATCCCTGGAACAACAGAAACTATCTTCTCAGCATGTCCCCATGACAAGTGGCTACAAGAATAAACTGTAGCCACTTGTCACTAAAATTACCATCCATGGGAAGACAGTAAAATTGTATATTGCCTTGTCTTGTAGCTTAATATCTCAGAAATAGGTCAGCTGGGTTTTGTGAAATAAATTTGTATTGAGAGTTACAAGAAGTTAACAGTATTAATAAAGCACAGAGACCAGTTTTATAATCTAAAAGAACATGGCAATCTCCCTTTACTTCGGAATGGGACTCTAAAATGGTGATGATAAGGTTGAGGCTGGCTTTTGACAGATTTTGTTCATTCTGCAGTGTGAAGGCACACAGACATCTAGATGACTGCCTCCCGACCCGTATTCATATTAACCGTCCCCGAAGTCACTGTAGCAAGCAGGCAATATTAAACCATATTAACACTGTGACTCTTTCTCTAACCATCGCATTTGCAATGATGCCCGTTTAAATGCCGTTTATTGCCTAACAGGGAATTACAAATGCTAAATCAAGCATTGCAAATGAAGGTTCAGTGCGCTTGTCAGAACTAGATGGAAATTATTCATGCAATATGAATATTTTCCCTCCAAGACAAGAGACTATGTGATCTACACTGCGTGATGTGTCTTCTCTAATGGATAGAAAACGGTCTTCTGTTCCGGAAAACTAATCCACTGAGCTTTTTACAACATGAGCAGGTTTATTAGAGTGAGCACACATCTTTAAAAAAGGAAGCTGGACTCCACATGAGCCATAAATACAAATGTATATGTATTGATGCTGATAAGCCTGAATTTGCCTGCTTCCAAGATTAACACTCGGGAAAGAAACCTATTCATACTTCGATAGGTTTCAAGTATGAATAGCATGTTCACATTCTCATACAAAGAGATTTCAGGCCTTAGCCATAATTGAACTATGGTTTTAGGTAAGCTCCATGAATCTCTCCATGGAGCTTAGATTTAAATGTGCATATTTTTCCAACATTCATATACAATCAAATTAATTAAAGATGTCATGTCAGACATGACAATATGTTACGTTTAGATAAAAAAAATGTCTGTATCTGTGCACTGTATGCTGAAACTCTAACGTATTTTGTTCCCTTACAGTTAGTGATTGACTTGGCTGTTACATTCATTAACAGATTGTAAATTCATGCACGTTTGTCATCAGTGCACACCTGTGTGCTCCTTCATCACTGGAACTGAATGTGGTGGGATTTTAGCCTGTGCTTTGTGTAAAGTGCTGAGAGAGGATCATAGCTAATGCACAATAACAGCGAGCAACCCATTTCTAAATAGAAAATGTTTCATCATTTAGGAAAGAAAATGCCCCAAAACTTACAATATTTTTTCACATCTAAAAAACTAAATTATTACCTGTTGTGAATATCAGATTTGTGAGATGTGAAGCTGTATGAATAAGGGACACATGAATCAGTTTTTCCTCCACATAGTGTATGAAGTGATTTTATAAGTAGGGAATAATTTGGTTGCACACAGAAACACTTTCTCTGCAGTCTCTTCTTGTAAAGCCTTAATTTGTACAGATGAAGTGTATGCAGAGTGTTTCCAGGTACATTTCTGAACCTTAAATCCCCCTCAGTAATTTACCATAAGCTCCCTGAGATACTGAAACAGCAGAGGTTAAGACTGATGTATGATTAAGCTTTTGCTGTGGCTGCACTTTTTTTCCTTCCTTTTTTCCATTTTTAAAAATAGCCTTAAAAAGCCCACTTTTCCATTCGATGTTCAGTGTCTGAAATGCAGAGTACTGCTCTTAAATGTAACTTGTACTGCTCAGTTTTCAACCTTACGCCTTAATTTTAGCTTTAATGTTCACGCTTTATCTCCTTTTCTAATGTCTGCTCATTTGTAACGCACTTAACAAGTCTTATTAGCCGTATAAAACCACGTAAAGGGCTGCTTAGGGACCAGCATCTGCTATGACTGTTGACTAGTCCTCAGAGTAGAGTCTCTCAATTGAACTTGAAAAGAAACTCTGTGGTAGTTTTGTGGTGCGATTTGTAATAGTAATTTATGTCAAAGACGGGTGTTTCCTAGAAAAATGTAATTGTTTCCTAGTAAATTGAAATTTATATTTGTATTAAGTATGTAAAACTCTTTTATACAGCATTGACATTATGACTCCTAATAGATCTACAATAAATATAGGTTCTGATGGAGGTGCTGTGTTTATACTAGTGTCTGTAAAAATGCACATGACTAAGACGTACAATTAATCTGAGACCGTTCAACTGAAGCAAGGCCTTCTTAAATATGCATGCAGTGTAGGCGGCTGTATTGTTGATAATCCCTATGATCTATGTCTGACTTTATCTAATCGATTTCTGCCTACACGCATTTACAAGCATCAGTCTCTCAGCAGGTCTGTGTTTTCTCACACCAGTAATTAGTATTGGAAAATAATTTACAATCTTCATTTTCCTCTGCTCTACTGCTCTGTGCTCATCTCATCCATGTACTGAATTGAAAATGCATTTGTTTCAGATTAGAAAAGGGAGGGGTCAGAGTGGAATTTATTATGACTCCACATATTCTCTTTTTAGGGGAGGGTGAAATATAATTTCATTAATTCTAGTGATCGTCCGCACTTGTGATACTAATGACTTTTGCTGCGTCACTCTCTTCTTTAATAGTCCAGCCTTCACCTCAGTGTTATTCACCATCACATTCAGAGACACTGAGAAATCTATTTGCTGAGAATTTGACTGACAGTCCGTAGGGTTAGTTATTGAAGGAGAGAGGTTTTCAAGAGGGTTTTTGAAGAGTAGAAAAGTTGAATATTGTCCCTTTATATATCAAATGTGACATTGACTTTAGATGGGTAATGAATCCGCATTTTTATATTGCATTTTTCAGTAGTGTATTCAATGTGAAGTCAACCTGAAGGAAAGAAGGACGAGAGAAAAATGTCTAATTCTATGTTGAGTTTCTAAGGTTTATCTGCCATAAATATTCATCTTTCTATTGGCCAGTCTGGTCTAAATCTCGGGCAGGTATTGATGTATGAGAGGAATTTGTTCAAGGAATTCTAAACTTTCAAATAAATCCTTTGGTTTGGCTTTTCATATTCTATAGTGCACATCACAAATATTTTTTTTCTCTCATTTGCTTTTCTTGAGTTGATTAACTGAGTTAAGAAAAAAAAACAGTAAACCGTGCTAAGGATAATATTAAACCAAACACAGATAAGTGAAAAAAAATGTGCAATAACAATAACGTTTCTTCTTGTTCTTCTAAAGCCAAAATGTACTTAAACACGAGCATGTGACACCCTCCACCTCATAAAGAGACATCACTTCAGAAGAAGAATAATGCTTCTTTTAACACTTGGAGCTGTGATATCATGGCAGCATGTACTTTTACAGCATGTTCTTTTTCATTAATGGCGTATTCACTCTATGTGTAGACCCTGTACATTCACACATAGAAAACTTATCCACAAAGGGGAGCTGTCTGGTACAGTCAGTAATGATTTCTCCTCATAGATCTGCTAACCATTCTGAGTGTCAACAGCAAAACTGTTGAAAGCAATTTTCACTTCTGCATGTCTACTTTTAATGGTGCATATTTCAATATTTATTGTATTCTAGATAAAGCAAGTTCACACATAATTGGCCCTCTCTTGTTTACATAAGATAATCATCCAATGGAAAGATGCCAAACCCCAGAAAGGTTGAATTCAACATCAACCTTTAGGGTCACTGGGACATGACATCCATCCTGGGATCTCCTTCTCAGGAATGTGCTGAGGATCTGTGAAAAATGAGTGTGCAGTATTTTCAAATCAATACAGTAACAAAGGTTTACAGAGAAGGAGAAAGACCCGAACAATCAATAACTGATATTTATTAATACTTTCATTGATGATTGACAGAATGTGTAAAATAACAGCTTTATGTATATGTATGAGCTTTATGAACCTTTAACTTTATATTCTTTAAAAGAAGAATGAATCCTTATCACTTCAAGCTAGAGGCCTGGATGAACAGCCTTAAAGGATACTGCAACTCCAACGCAGAAGTTACAAAAAACTGAACAAAAGCTATGACAATTGTTTTGTCCCTTTTGTGTAGTTCTATGCAAACATTTGGAACCTTTTGGGCAAATAACATATTTTGTGATTTTTGTAGTGAAAAGAAAAAGGAATAAAAGATGTTCAGCTGCTGATTCATTACCCCAGAAAAGTGGTGGCATCAACAGGTGAACAAGCCATTTTGCTACATTTGAACCTTATTAACTTCTCAAGATAAGATTAAATACAGGGCTGGTGCAGACAAGGCTATACAAGTTTACTGCATAAACAAAATAATTTAAAACAATTCAAATTTTGTTGCGCTTGAATTTAGATGATAAGCTTTTGCTCGTGAGTTAATGTGAACCAATACATGATCAAATGGTCACGTGGTGCCAGACGATGAGGTTAAGACCACAGCAGCTACTCTTCATCCTGAAAGTGGGATTGAGATGAGACTATTAGCCTGACAACAGCTGCCAGTCTTCTGTGATCCACGGCAGTAATTGACACTGCTCAGCGAGCTTACATTAGTGTTTCTCTTGACACACACGCACATGCAAACATAGACATGCACAGATGTTCAGAATCACTTACAGTGTACAGCCAGCTTGGCAATATGCCAGTCAACGATTAAGCAGGCTTGTAATGACTCCAGCCTGTTAATAAACATATCACATACAAAGCATACACTCACTTTGCCTTACACCGTTGACTTCCTGTTTTGACCTATTTTCTGTTGCAAGCTGGTCAGTCCTCAGTCTGTTTATCCTTTTTTGTTTTCCTCTTTCAGCTTATAGTTATCACTTTCCAACTGTATTCTCTGGACTTCAGATTTCCGTGTGCCCCCCCTTTGGATTCTTTTACTTGTTTGGACTGTTCTACCTAGTTTTCTATTCTCGCATGCCCCAACCCGCTATAAGCCTCGTCCCTTAATGTTTTATTACATAACTAAAAACTGAATCTGTCTGGACATCTGCCCTTTGGGTCCTTGTGTTTGCCTGCACCCGTTGTTACAGAAACAGACAAGAAGCCACAAGCCTTCTGCTCTTCCCAGACACAACATGTGTAACACGGTGCCCTCAAAGGTTGAAGCTGTGAAATATGTCACCTGAGGACATTATTGCAATGTTTGGGGAAAGAAAAAACTTTAATAATTCAATCGAAGTACAAAGAAATCTTTCTGTGTAAATTCAAGAAAACGTGTATTCCAGCCCTCAGAAGTGAATTAAGAGATAACACCATCGATGACCCTGTATTAAACCCTGTATTAAACCCTACATTAAGATGTTCCACCTCATCACTGAAGCAATGAATTGCCCGACAAGCACAAAAGCCCCCCTGTGGGCATGAAGAACAGCCAGTTGTCCTCGTAATGGAAAAGAAGGAAAAGACAATCGGTTTGCTAAGAGTTTTTATGCCAATGTGAGAACCGCTCACATTGCTGGCATCGTACTACCTTGCTGATGCAGTGTTTAAAGACTGTACCCTCAGCCTGCCTTGAGCCAATTTTATGGCTGATCTCTTTTGTGTGAGGGACTCTGACAGGTCAATCCCACAGCAACACGATAGACTCGGCCGGTGAGGATCTGCGCCCTCTGACAATGATCTCACTTCCAGCTCAATGTGGTGCTATTTAACGGGTCAAGAGCAAAATCAAATACAATTTAAGTAGAAAGCTATTATGCATTAATACACTGGTTACATCCATTTAAATATTAATTAGTTTCCTGGTGAGTTGTCTGCATAATTGAGAGACATATATTAATTCCAGAACTGCAGTCTTAAAGATTAAATAAGAAAAAGAACATCCTAAATATTAAGCATTATTAAACCTTGAATATTAAACCACTTGAAGTTTAGATTAAACCATTACTTTCAAGGTATGGAATCATAACTCACAATACTTTCATAATATCTTGTATTTCCAAGAAGCAAAACAACTTGATTCCAGTTGGATCGCTAAAAGACACTTTGTGGTTTGATAATGATTTCATCCATTGATCAACAACGAGCCATCATGATGTTGCTTTTAAATATTCTGAATGTCATTGTAAAAAAGCAGGTATCCAAATTGTGTTGGTGTTCAGATGAAATTAATTTAATATAGTGTCTATGACTCCAAATCCCTGAGGAGCATCTACGTTTACCTCCCCTGTATCTTCTTCATCTGAGCCCCTCCCACTGAAGACATACGTCAGTTTCTGATCTCAGTCAGCTTTTTCTGTCTGAAACCACCGAGACAAAACATGGCGTGTGGCAGCTCGGTGTACATGTTAAAGTGGTCAGAGCACCTTGAGGTAAATGAGATACAACATCAGAAAACCATATCAGGTTCGACTCCTTCAACAGGAATCTGAGGCTGCAGTGGGCACAGGTTCATCGACACTGGACGACGGAGGACTGAAGAAATGTAGCCCGGTCTGATATTCCAAATTCAGCGAAGACATGCAGATGGTGGTGTCAGAATTTGGCGTCAACAGCGTGAATCCAGCGATCCAGCATGTCTTGTGTAAACAGTCCAGCCTGCTGCTGCTGCTGGTGGAGTGGTTTTGTTGGGAGTGTTTTCTTGGCGCATTCTTGGCTGTTAATACCAATCAATCATTGTCTGAGCACTACATCCTACCTGAGTTGATGGAGAGAATAATCTGCAGCTTTAATTTGCAGCCGATAAATCTGCAGAAAATTATGTCATACAGTTATGTCAACATGGACCAGAACCATCTTGTAGAATTCCACAAAGTAAACGGCATTGAGAGCAAAGGGAGGATTTAGCTGATATCATTAATGTGTTCAAATGCTCAGTGAGTGTCAATCCCTTTTCAGACACACACAAAATAAAAATGTATTAGGCAAATTAATAAGGAAACAAAGAAATCAAACATGAACCCTTTCAAATGCTATTATTATCATACATATTTCAGATCAAAGTCTTGTCTCTAGCCACATACCTGGATTTCCAGCTTCACTTGTGACTGAATAGAGATGAGAGTGAAACAATGAAAATGTGTTTGTATCCCAGAAGAAAGTAAACAGGTTGGGCTTGATAAAGATTGAGTCGATTCTAATTCAAAGTCAAAAACGGCTGTGACATTTACCTTTTTTTCACCTGTGGCTCATGAACTATTCTAATATGTCTGCTAAACAAGGTACTGGATTTATAAATCATAAAATGTATATAAGGATAAAAAGTGAAGCCAAAGCTTCTCGATTGCCCCCTGGTGGCTGGCTGTAACATAGATCATAAACTAAGCCTCCTCCATGTTAGTGGACTGTAATGACACATTAAATAATCTCATCTCTAAGATGGTTTCTGGCATCAGTGGTTCTTATCACATTGATCTATCCACAAATGCCAACTTTTCAGGTCCATTCGATTTTAACTACTAAATTAATGTTTTGAGGTGAGATGGACAGCTGAGACTGACTCCCCATTGGTTGTGCACTTGTATTAGGACTGGAGACTTCAGCTCCGTCTCTAACTCTCGCTCCAAATGTTCAGGATGGCAGTGTTAACTTCCAGTATATTTTGGCTTTGTTTCCATCTTTATCTACAATAGGCAACATTCTCTTTTAATATTTGGATTGAAACCATCTGGCATGACACACGTTATGATGATTAATGTGGCCTCCTTCACTGGACTATGGTGAGATAATTGTCTTGAAACAGATGTTTAATTATTGTAAGTATTTGAATCAATAAGATAATTTGTTTTAATAAGCCACACTTTGATGTATACCACAGTGTTTGTCCAGTTGGGCAGATGTGCCTGTCTGCTGTGGTCTGACAGTGATCGATGACAGGAGGAATGATATGCACAACATCATAATCCAACACGATATGATTGATAACACAAACAGATTTGCATTCCTGTTGGATACGCTCAGGGAAACTGTAAGAGTGATGGGGAATCTCTGTGAAATGACAAGAGAGTCAAAAACCTTTTAGATACAATGAGCAAAACCTATTTGTATGATCTTTTCAAAGTCGCTGTGGAAATGCCAAGTTAATGAGCTTTTGTCAAGAGTAACTTCAGAGTGCACCGAGAAAAACAACAAAACACGAGATTAAAACGTAATGCGCCAGTTTCCATGTATTCAGTCATAATGGTGCTGCACAAGTGAAAGGAAAACACAGCATTTCCATAATGTATCTATTCATCAGTGCAATAAATCAGCATTATTTTTCTGATTGCAATATTATTTTGAAGCAGAGGGGGTTCTGATGGAGCTTGATGGGTCATGAAACTTGGAAACAATAATATAAATGGATAATTCAATTAAAACGAAGAAACAATAACACTGGAAATGTACAAACAGTGAAAAGCTTGACTGTTTGTGGGTTTATGGGTAACTAATGCCTTTCTTTACTAAAGCGGATAAATTGAAAAGACACTTCTCGAGCCTTTTCTAATGAGTTCCTGCGAGGCTGTCCCTGAGCTGCCATCGTACAGGATTCAACCGAATCATAGATTTGCTTCTCCTCAATATTAAATTAGCAGAGGGGGATGACAGGCTCTCTGAGAAGCTAACGGCTGTATGTGTTCGGCGGATAAGCAGGGGACACGTTACATCGCTAATAGGGTTCAGCGTTAGACATCCTTGTCACCGGTGGAAATGCACTCTGTTTGAGCAGCAGAACTTGTGCTTAGACATCAGCTTTGAAATACTGGCCCTCTCCTGCTGCTGGAGTGTTCAGCGTTTACAAAACCCTTAAAAGATAGCAATAAAGTTCCAGTTGTCAGTGACATTAGTTGACATTAATTTGACATTTCAGGTCGACATACTAACGGTGTGTAGTGAATAAATGGATGCAGACACAGTTATATTTGTTAATTGAGAAATGCAGAGTTTGGGGATTCTGTGCCATGGTAATGATGTGTTACACATTTTTTCATTAAGCCAATAAATCTTTGTGCTTCAAGTCATTAAACCTGAGGACAAAGTTGTGCGAAGCAAGAAAAGTGGGTTAATTTTGGCTTCATACTTCAATAATGGTCTCTAATGGATGGACAAAACCAAAGTAGGCTGCTTTCATTCTTAATTCAGAAAGTAAGTCAGCTGAATAGTGTAAATAGTTTGATATATATTTATGTTTTTTTTGTCATTTCCTACTATATAGCTGAGTTCAATATAGCTTTAAGAATGGTGGATCATTGTCCATAGCATCTTTCTATCTTTATAACACTGTTACTGTCATGGGCCTTTTATACTGTAACTCTCTCACACATGTTTCACCACTTAATGTTAAAAGTTTCACCTTTCGTTGGTAATTATTTCCCCAATTACAGAAGACTCAACTTAATTGATAATATCATTTCAGCTCAGCTTTAGCCTGGATTTGTGCACATCTTCAGGCCTTCAGGGAGGGCAGGAGGAATTACCATACTTGAACTGTGTTTTTATTTGTAGGAATATATTATAGATGTATAACAGGGATGCTAAATTAATCCCAGGAAATTTGTTCCCATTTTGTTTTATCTCATGCGATTAATGTTTTTAAATGGGAGCAATATGACAATAAACATAAAAGGTTTTCTATCAGGACAGTGCAACGAAAACTGCACTGTCCTGATAGAAAATTTTGGATGTTGGATGATTTGTACGACACACCAAGCAATTCATATGTGTGTCAGAGGGAGTCCATTCGGGTGTGAGGGTCCCCCTCTTGGCAGATGAATATTCCAGTTGAAGCTTGCAAGTTGTGCTTTTGGTGATGAAGGAGGCTATTTGCTTGGGTAATGCTCTCGATTTGCATGAATTTGCAGTGAATAAGATGAAAACTCTGAGCTCAAGCAAGAGAGGTACGAAACATTTGAAGTAAATAAATGCAAATTGCCCTTGAAACATTAACGTTGTGTAACTGAACCTCATTTATCAGAAGTTATCTTGTGTCTATGTGTAAAACTGTACAACTGTGCCTGTACATGAACCTTTAAATCTTTAAATTCATCTTCGACAGAGGAGGAAGTCATGGATTATGTCTATTATAAGGAAATTAAAAATGAAGAGTATTCTACCCGGGGGCAGTTGTGCCTCCGGCTACTCCATGGCTTGCGGACACCATTTTGACAAGTTAGCATTTAATTATTAAACCTGTTCACTTCATTAAAAAATGTCTGGGGAGTTACTAAGTTTTGAGTTTGTGGTAATAAGTAAGTGATAATGAGAAATATTCCTCCAGAGACTTTCTGAAGACTCAGTTAAGGTCGAAGGGAATGAGATTCTACTCTACGTCCTATTATTTTAATTTATTTTATCAGTCAAATATCACTGTATTTGTTTGTTTGGGAGGTTTTAGGGCCGACCTAAAGACTGAGTAGCAAATTGTGAACGTAATAGTTTGAGACTATCACACTATGAAAGGAAAGTTTGTGTTATTTAAGGAAATATGTTTCATTATAAATAACAGCGTGTATATACACATGGACGACATGACAATGAAGCCAAACCCTGTTAATGTCACCTGCTGGCTGGTTGCAGTATAGGCCATTAAACCTACCTCCCCCATGTTTGCATCTGGGACATCTGCTCAACTAAAAATCAATAAATTTGTTTCAAAGATGATTTTTGTCATTTTTGCTAGTTCTTTTCAAATTAATATATTGTGTTCGTTTGTTTTGATTAATTTTTGGATGCTATAAAATAAAACATTAATATTGACAGCTGAGACTTACTCACCATTGGTTGTGCATGTATATCGGATCAGGATCACAATCCCCTGCATAGCTCCATCCCTGCACCGCTACAGCACCAACTCTGGCTCTAAATGCACAAGATGGCAGTGTACGTAATAGTTTGGCTACATTTCTGGAAAGTGAGGGGAAGTGGAAACGTGTCATCCATCTTTAGAATCTATCTATACAAAATAACCCTTCTATAATCCCTAGTGATTTAAAAATGTAACTTTAGCAACTTCTTGGGCTGTATATTTTGCAGGGTTCTCTTGATATTTTCAGATGCACACAGTGTGCCAACTTATAGCTTATGAATGGTTAAAAACTGGCCTCAATTACATCCAATCATATCAGCTCCTCTGATCCTGTTAAAAGCAGTGCCCTCAGCGGCATGACTTAGTGTCACTTGGAAAAGGAGTGCAAGGTCCAGACATGAGAAGAAACACACCTTCTTATCAGAGAGGGACAGAGTTGCACCACTTTAACATCCACATACTGCTCCCTACTTTGATATGTTATAATCACTTTATGGTGGAGTAACACATTATCCTCAACTTCAAAGCAGAATCATGCACCTTTTAAAATGTTTCAGGCTAGGTTGATTTATAGGAAGCCTTTTCCCAGGAAATATGTCCATTGTATGTATGGCAATTCAGGTATATTTACTTTTAGATGTTCAAGAGAAAAATGGGTATCAAAAAGGAGAAAGAGACTTAGAATACAGTTATTTTCTGGGTTTGCAGGTGTAGAGCATGAAATGTGCCCTTTTCAGTAGGTGTGAGTCACAATTTGACAGTTCAATTTGTTCGCCAAAGCCTGCCAAAAGACTAACTTGTGCACGATGGTCTTTTTTTGGCTCACTTGCTAAAGCGATCCTGTTCACCTTCTTGGACATTGCTGGTTGTGATATATCTCTTTTTAAAGGTCTTGCAGTAATATTTGCTGGCTCTATTCCTCATCAGACCTGTACATCTTCTCTCCTCTGTCCTCACCTGCTGTCGGGAAGCTCGGAGAGGGAAAATCTCTGGAGCATTTATCACATTTAAGAGCGTTTATTAACACAAAATCAATACAAGTAAATATATATTAACCTTGAGTAAGCTTTTTTAATACAAACTATACTTTAACAGTCTATTGTAAATATAGACTATTAAAGTATAGTATAGTTTTGTTTTTTTCACATTTCAATTCACGTGAGACCCTGAACCAAACATATCACCTTGATGTTATTTTCTCACTGGTCCTAATACTTTTCAATTTACGTTTGCAAAAGCCTCCCTTGTATGATTAAGCCCTAAGCGAAGTCTTCACGTGAAAGTGTAAAGCTTCCAGATGCATTCAATTCTGAGTCAGGTTGTGGAAACACAAAGTGGATAAGTTTATAACATTTTAATTCATGCATTGCCCCTGCAGGGCATAGCCCATCAGTAACATCCTTGAAATAGAAACAGGATTAGTCCGCTACGCTGGAAGCTGAGGGCGGCTGCAGCTCAGGAGTTTAGAGCGGTTTGTCCACTAATTGGAAGGTTGTTGGTTTCGAACCCAGACTTCACGAAATGGTTCCTTGGGCAAGACACTGACCAAATATCTGCCCGGATGCTTGTTTCACCAAAGTATGAATAGATGAGTTCTTAAGACTAGATTAGACTACACACGTTTGGAATTCTTTATTTAAGGGCCATGATCACCATCGACCTCTGTGGCTGTCATTGATTTGTCAACTTTAGAGCATCCGGAGTAACTTTTCCTGTTCAATGTGTATATTTGTGGTCTTGAAGGAGAAAAGTTTGTTATTTAGAATTTTATCTTGAAATTTTTTTCTTTAGTTCCAAAATGGTTCAATCATTTTTGACATAACTCTGACATTTATTTAAGGATTCTTTCATAGAGTCTTCACTCGTCTTCTTTTGAGAACATTTACTATCAAGTTCTTAGTAATCCTCTCGGCCATATTTCAATTTATGTGTTCATTTTCCTCCAGCACTGGTTGGATATGTGTTTTGTTACCCTCTGTTGACGACACACGGCCTCTTCATTCACTGACCAAAACGATTTAATGCATTGAATATGTGTGGAAATGGTAGAAACACTGTATTGATCTTTTTTTATCACTGACCTGTGATGCATGAAGGATCAGTAGTGAAGTGTTGATTATTACGTGGGACTGAGATTGAGTTTTTGTCTTTTTGTCTCTCTCTGTCCTGTAGGGTGATGATGTCCTGACAGTCATTAAAATGAAAGCACAGTGGCCGGCCTGGCAACCATTAAATATGTAAGTAATATGAAAAAGAAATCTAAATAATTGCCTAAGAAATCTCCCCATCTGTTCAGGGATTTTGATATAAAATGAGAAGAGTTCCAGCTTTGTATATTGGGTACACCACTGTGAAGACTGTGAAGATGGACGACATGTCAGCTTCCCCAAAAGTTAGAGCAAATCATCTTGATCACCCCCTTCGAGCCGGCTGCAGGCCTCATCCATGTGGTGGATGGGACATCAACCAAACCGAAATAATACATGTTAGATATCAGTGAAGTTTTATTAAAGATTTCACTAACGTAAACTGTAGTTATATGATGCAGAGACAGTTCCTCCATTGGTTTGTTATTTGTTTATTAATCTAAAGGCAAAAAATTGTTAATTTGTCATTTTGTTTTATTCTAGAAACAATGATAAGAACTTTAAAAAAAAGAGCAATAGGGCAGAACACAATTTTAATTAATTTGATTAGTTTGTTCGACTTGTGTGACCCGGGAGTCACAAAGTCACAAACCGGTATTTGTTTTCTGGTGTTGGATTAATCAACAATTAACGAATTAACATATAATTTTTTCATTTTCTGATTTTGCATCTCAATTGAATATGGAAAGAACCAATCAGTAGGACTCTAATACCGTGGCTTCATCTCACTATCCAAACTGTGCAGACTCTATAGCTCCAAATGCATCAAAATCTTTTTAAAGGTAAAACACTCATGTTTGTAGAAGCATAATGTGAATAATAAAGTAAAAGTAGATGAGTAGATTAAAACCTCTTCTCCTCCATCACCTGGCTGTACCAGAAGGTTTACTAGCCTTACTTTAATAACCCTTGCAGCAGATTTAGTATGAGGCTAAACTTTGATAATTCTTAAGATCTCTGTAGGGTCTGTAATGGATCACTGGTATATACATGTCTCCACTGTCACTTATCATCAAGATGATGTGCCCCTTTAATTGCAACACACTATACTACATGTCTACTGTGATGGATTACCTCTTTCGAGAAATTTTCTCTGCAAGCTGATTTTTATAACAAATTAAAATAATGGTGAAGGAACCTTTCCCTGCAAGGCGGGAAATCAATATTATGGCCTTTAAAAGTGGTTCATGTAAAGCATCCACAAATTGTAGTGAAGGTGCTGAAACATCTTCAGCCACCAGTAGGACCACTTAAAAGGAATTAACTCACATATATATATATATATATATGATACCACAGGCTCTAAAGCTTTAAAGCTTTAAAGCTTACGATGTCAGAACATGCAGCAGGATGTTAATATCCAAAGTTGGTTTCAGAGTCTGCTGATCAGTGCAAACTCAGCTCAAAAGTGCCCTGAAACTGCCAGCTACACCGTGCTTACAGTGTGAATGCTCATTTGCCGCTAAATTCACGAGGGCCACCTCATCTCTTATTCATGACAACAACAAGTTTGTACAGAAGAAATTCAGTCGTAAAGTCCTGTTCTGTGTGGTTTTCTCAAACACAGGCCTCGATCGAGAGGGAGAACACAGCCAGGGAAAAAGGTTATGATGTCCACCAGGGCCAATTAGCTTTTTCTGTCCTGTAGTGCAAACCAGTTAATTGTTTCACATGCCGATTGTGTACAGCACGTGCACGGGTGTGTCACAGCAACAACACTGTTTTACAGCAGAAACGGAAGGGGGTTTTGTGTTTATAGCAAGAAGCAACATAGAAGTTCCCTCACTGTGGAAATCTAGAATTAAGTAAGTTTAACTCAACCAAATGAAAGATGCACCTTGTTAAGCTCTAAGAGTCTGCAGAGAGCTCATTAGCTTTACATATGAGCAGCATGATAGATGCAGTTTCAGCATGTTTCATAGCTAGATTTGTGTTTGTGTGTCACAGTTGCAGTAATGCAATGTAAATATGCATGTTTGTGTGTTTCCATGCTCCTCACTTTAATAGTAAGGGTGGGGTATTGCACTGGGGTGCAATTAAATCTGTGATGCCTATTTATAGGTCGACTATAGGGTATTGAGCAGGTATATGTACTGCAGCGTGTGCTTGATCGAGACAAGAATGAAGCTGAAGGGCTGATGTTCATTATCATGGCCCCTTTCATGCTGTGATAGGATCAAGGAAAGGGGAAGAATGTATTTTCCAGAGAAGAACAGAAATGTAGGCACCTTCTGGCTCACCTATGGTGCGCCCCACATTCGACTTGAGTCCTCAGATTCAGTTATTTTTCTTGCAAATATGAATAGATTTAAATAAATGGTCTGTAGTCAATCAATACAACTGAATGACAAAATGTTACATTTAAGAGGTTTTGTGTACATTTGAATTAACATTTCACTTTTTTCATTCCAAACTGTCACGATTCATATAGTGCATTAAAACAATTTACCAAAATACCACTTTCGCATGAGGCTGTATATTGACAAAACTATTGTTGTTATTATTATGCACAAAATTAAAAAAAAACGATTCCATACTCTGTTTGATATCAGTCCCACACAAATTCCTCAACCTTTGGTCTTATGAAACCCAGTAATCCTAAAATCAATAGTAAATAGCTAACAGCTTCTTAAACACGTGTCTAAGGCGATCATTGTTCCTTTCCATCTCTCATGGGCTGAAAATAATGCTTTTGGCTACATGTGGGATTAAGTAAGACTCAGGAATGGCAGTTTAACAAAAGTAGCAAACTAAAAAAGTCCTTCTACTGAAATTTCTGATATAAAGATGGACAAAATGAAAAGTAAAGGCAAAGCGTCTCGATCGCCACCTTGTGACAGGCTGCATTCAGTCCTGCCTCCTCCGTGTTAGGGGAAGGGGCAAGGACATGACAATTTTTTTTCTTCTCAAAGATGGCTTCTGTCATTTTGAATATTAGCTCTTATCAAACTGGTCGTTAAAATGTTAATTATTCCAGTAAGTTTCATTCTAATAAGTTATTTGATCCAATAAAAGCATGGGTGAAATGTCATGGTTAAAAGCTGAGACTGACTCATAATTGGACCTTTCTACCACGACTCTGTCCCTCTGATAACTGTGCAGACTGAGTGAGATGCCAGCGTTTATATCTGAGATATTTTGGCTTCAATTCTGGATAGAGGGAGGAAGTGGAGGCGTGTCGTCCATCTTCTCATAGAATCGATCACTGAAAGTAACAGAAAATAGTCCCAGGGAAATTCAGACTTTAAGGCACATGGACTGACTTATCATGCCACAGACAAGTGACTGAAAACAAATGTCAACAAAGAAGTAATTAATACTGGAAAACTTCAGATGAATGAATCACAGTTGAATTACATTATACATCCTTTTTTTGACCAGACTCAGTCGGAGCCTCATTGAAAGTCAGGGCGGTGCAGTTACTCGGCTTTAGCTCAACACAACCTGCAGTTAATTGGACACAACACATGGTGTGTTATGAAGTCCGTCTAAATTAGAATCTGTGGAGATGAAGAGAAGCTGGCGTGGACTCATTTCTCCATCCTCTGAACACAGAGGACAGGACGTGCAGCGAAAAACAGTGGGACAGAATTTATTTAGAACCTGACAGTTGTGACTGAATGAGAGTATCAGCAGGAAGATACTGAGGCAGCAGGTACGGACTAATAATGCAGCTGCTTTAGCTTTGGTGTGAACACTGGATACTGCAATCATTTTTTTTTACATGGTCTCGAATAAAGAGACTCTACTCTAGCTGCTCATTATTCTAACATACAAATAACATCCTCTCTCCATCAAACAACAGTGCAACAAAACACATTACTCAATCTCTTTCATACATTAGCATTCACACTGATTCTACCTCTGACTCTGTTTCTCTCTCAACCAGATCTCTCTACGTACACTACACTACTGTGTCTTCCTTGTTTAGCTCTCTCACTAAATGTCTCTTCATTAGTTCCCCCCCTCTGCATCCCACTTTACACCAGATTAAAATGGTTGCTTCAACAACGCTCAACACACTCCTTGTTGTCTTCCCATTTCCAGAGAAAGATGAAACAAGTGGTGTGAAGACAACAATAAGCTGCCATCTTTATTTTTGTATTCCCCATGACTAGTTTTGAGGTCGATAGCAGTGATTTACATTAGTTAACATTGTGGTGACCATGCTTGCTTCATCTTGACTAACCTGTGTTCTAGTAGCAACTGTGCAGCCAAGTATTATTATTAATTAAATATATGTATATATAAGATGATCCTGTTCTTACGTTGATCAAGCACTGTCATGTTTTCACCCACACAAATTATTTTTTGGAACAGTCAAATGTAATGAAGGAATGATAAGTGCCAAATATCCTGACACCTGCTTACTTTCATTTCATTACCTTTAAAAAAAAGACTTAGACACATTTCTAAATGAGAGACCTTTTGGAATAACACACATATTCACTGGGGTTAATGTGTTAAACATTTTTTATATCTTTCTAATTTTCTTTTTTTCCCCAGTCTAGCTTGTGTCTCCTTTTCTGTCAGTTATGCTTTCCTTATGTGTAGTGCCCAGGTGGCTGTTTGAGATAAACCCCCAGACCTACAGAGGCCCAGGAGAGTTGTGTGTGAGAGTCCAGTTGTGTGTTCCCAGTGGATAAGGGCCATTTTGACATCCTCAGAGTCCATCATTAGTGGAGGGACCGAGTTGACTGCAGTCAAAGGGATTCATAAGGGCATGATGACAGCTGAAAAGGAATCACTGGCTAATTGTCGGCGCCTCGACAAGAATCTTTCCTCCGCCAATTAATCTCGTATTGGCTGGGAAAACTCAAGTAATTGGTTAAGCTGTCAGTCACTGGTCGAGACAGATGGTGGTCAGAGGTGTGTTTGTCTCATGTGCTGGAACTGAGCAAGTGTGAAGTGGTCTTCAATACTGGACGTCATCTACACAACTGCAGGTCCCTTGAGTCAGGGTCACAGCTGCTCTGTCTAAGCCTATAATGTAAATGCTGGACGTTAACATGAGTACCACTTATATCATTGTTAAAAATAACTAGGATCAATACCTGGGCTGGACCGATTCCGTTTTAATGGACGAAATTGGCTAAAATGTACCTATTTAAATGTGGATTATTTTTAACAGTACATATAGAGTAATTACTCCGCCCATCCATCCATTTTCTATACCACTTAACAGTCGCAGGGGAAGCGGGAGCCAATCCCAGCTGACACTGGGCACGAGGCAGGGTGCACTGCAGACAGGTCGCCAGGGCATCGCTGGGCCAACATACAGAGACTAACAGCGATCAATTTAAAACCCACTCAAAGACACGGAGAACATCTACACACATCTGACCCCGTCCAAACTGGGATCAAACCAGGAACCTGAGGGGACAGTACTTACCACGACTCCTGGACTGGACTTGGTGTTGGCATTCACTCAGTGTTAAAGCTGGGATAGGTTCCAAAAGACTATATCCCTTGTGCATTCACTCTCTGAGTGGGATTTCAACATCCTGGATCTCTTGCCGTTTATCATTGACCTGATAAACTACCCGCTAAATGTCATAACTTTTAAAGTTGTTTCTCAGAAATGTGACCTAAATTCCCACTTATGTCCACAGTTTTTGTGTTTTAACAATTTCATAAATGCAAAATTTGTATCTGTGATAACTAATGTGACTAATGACCAGATGCATCTATATGTTTGATTCAGGCTGGATGTCTCATTTAAGAAGGAGCGGGTGCTGTGTTGCCTTATATGGGTCACATGCTTGAGGTGTTTTCTACTCATCGATCACCATTTCTCATCTTCACTCACACCTATGAACTGTTTGCCCCCCCCCCAGACGGGCCGCTCCTTCAGCTGAATTCTCAGTGGACCGGACCCGTCACCTCATGTCCTTCCTGACCATGCTGGGGCCCAGTCCGGACTGGAATGTGGGTCTGTCTGCTGAGGACCTGTGCACCAAGGAGTGTGGTTGGTCCCAGAAGGTGGTCCAGGACCTGATCCCCTGGGATGCAGGCACTGACAGCGGGGTGACATATGAGGTCAGTATAAGAACATCCCACATTTTAAAGATATTACTAAATGAAAGCCTCATGTCACTTCTTTAATTCGCTCCTCAGCATGCACACTGACTATAAAAATGAACACTACATTGTGATTGCAAAGCTTTTGTGAGCAACACAATGGGCACAAGAAATATATTTTCACGAATATATTAAATGATTTGTGGCTTTGCAAAAACTATACAACTATAGGGCCAACAGGAAAACAAGGAATGACTTAAATGTGCATCTTACTGAATATGATATAATAATCCATTAATCCAACACTGAAATATCCCTGTACCATTTAATGTAAACAGGAAACTTTAAACTGTTGATTAATTAGAAATGCTTAAAACTGTCTTCAACAAATGAAGTGTAGATTGTACTCATTACTTGACAATTATCAACTGACTTTTTTCATAAATCATTATTTTGGTGGGATAAAGGAACTCTGTCGTTATCCTGCAGACACAACGTCAGTGTCCCTCATGTTATAAACATGAAACATGACTCAGGGCACGACCCCCCCCAGTCCCGTAGCAATTACAGACTTTTGCTAATTGTTATTCTCTCCACCTTCTTACCCCTGGAGAACCTTTCTCTTCACACCCATCTTCAGCTGAGTGTACTCTTCACGCTCACATTTTCTTCTTGTCATTTCACCGACCTCTACATCTTCATCTGCCTGTCTGCTTACATTCTCTATTGCTCCCTGTCTCACCTCTTCACACTCTGCCAGTCTGCAACAGTTCAAGATGTCATCACCCATCCAATTCTCCCTTAAAGGCCTCGAACTCCGTCCCCTCCCGCCCTCACCCTGAGGTGGTGTCTGCTGCGTTCTAAGAGTCTCCAGTCGCCTCATATAGATTAGGCTGTGCCTGTGTGCGTGTGTGTGTGTGTGTGTGTGTGTGTGTGTGTGTGCGCGCCCGTTTGACCAAACTCTATCGACTTCATGTGTGGAACCTCTCCCTGATCCCTCAGAGCTCCCAGATGAACCCAATGAACTGTGCTCTCTTGCTTGGTTTGGCTGGCTCCAGGAATAATTTCACTCTCCTTCTTCTTCCTCTTTTTTTTGATCTCTTTCACACAGCTACACTCTTTTCTACAGCACACCTGTCTTTGCTTACAGACACTTTGAGGCCTACATGGATTAAATCAAAGTGTGCTCTAAGGGCAGCAGGGATATTTAGAATATATATTTGGTTCTCCTTAAATTTGAATATTATGAATAGAGTGTCTATGTCTTTTTATAGAAGCCTAAATTAAACTGTTAAGAACTACTGGTCTATGCTCTTACTTCTGCCAGCCATCTCAAAATCCATTTTTTTTATTATTCTCAACCCATCAACTGTGTAGTCTGATGCATTTACTTTTGTATAACTCCCTAATCCTTAACAACAGAACAAATGTAGTACAGGTCTTAGTATTTGAAAGTTCAGTATACAGCTGGTGTCTGTGAGGCAAGTCGCTAGAAGACGTGTAAAGCAAAAACACTGCGTGAGGTGAAAGTGATCCACGGGAAGTTAATTATTGTACTTTGACACATTAATCTGGCTCATTCATCAACACAGTGAGCAGTGGGAGCAGTCGCCATGACGCAGCGAGCAATGGAAGCACTTTGAAACGCACATTAATAATTGTACTTCCTATCTGATTCAAGAAAGAGTCAAATCTGAAAACACTTATAAACTTATAACGGTCTGAGAATGATCACTTTCAACTTAAGTATTTTTCAACATGAACCTTATCCAGTGATAGTTGTCTGTAACATCTTGTATATGTCAATCCAAATCCCAGGTAAAAGCTCTATTGCTAAGTTTTGCCGAATGCACGATTTTTAATAAAATGAAGAGGTTAAATAAATAGACAAATCTTTATAAGATGACAACTTGCTGTAGGGGTGGTGCTACAGCATCTGGAGTCTGACGCATTCATTTTGGGATAAAATCCATAATCCTTAACAACAGCGATAAGTGAAGTGAAGGTAAATTCAAGGTTACCACAGTTGCTCTGCAGTTTACATGGAGCACAATTACCCTCAAATGATAGGCGGTATAGATGTTGGAAGGACTCGCTCAAATGACACAAACCAGCTGAGAACGAGGACAGAACACACAAGTAGCACGTTAAAGCTTTGGAGAAAGATCAGAGACAGAAGAAAAAAACATGGTGCAGCAGAGGATGGTGAAACTGTGGCTATTCTGGTGCTGGAGTGGGACTTTGGCTCCCTGTTACAAAGTTGTTAAAGGCACAGGCCTGTGACAGAGTAATGAGATCCATCCTTTGTATCATTACTTTTACTGTATCTTTTAATTAGTGGCCACTCATTACTCCTCTCCCCATTTCCCTCTGGCTCTCACAAAAACAAGTAGCACTGCTCTCTCTCTGTGTTTCCTGGGTGGCCGCAGTGGGGGGGGGTGAAGGATGATCTGGTCTTCTGCCTCCAGACAGCCTCTGGCGGTGGTGCCTCTATCAACCACATGCTGGCAGACCTTTACTGTTGACTAATAAGAGCATCTCCCATATAAACCATAGCACTTCTCCACAGCTGCTTTCCGACTTTGAGTCTTGTCCTCTGTGTGACTTGTGTAACTTTGAGCGACTTTGTGCTCATTGTACTTTTTCAAATAAATCCCGAGCCCAAAGATCCGCAGCTTTGTGGCCCACATGCTTTTATCTCTTGTTTGTGTTTTTGTGTTCTTCTTTCAGTCTCCCAACAAGCTCACTGTGCCTCCAAGTAAGATCCGTCCGCTGACCAGTCTGGATCATCCACAGAGCCCGTTTTATGATCCTGAGGGGGGCGCTATCACTCCTGTGGCCAGGGTGGTGATCGAACGCATTGCAAGAAAGGTCAGTCTATTTTCATCTGTCAGATTTTGCCGAAAATTAAAATACTTGGTAGATTTGATTGGATGATGATTAAAAAGAAGGCATTGATGTGATTTTGCATTTATTGTGCACATTACAGCACAGACTTGTAACTATTCCTTAAAATGTCTGTATTTTTTCATTTATTTGTATTTTGAAATGATCTTCGTCTACTTTCATCTCAGCTCTGAGCCTCCTGTTTATGCATTCACTCTCAGTCTTTATTGATTCTCTGCTACACTGATGAACAAGCCGGGTTTGACTGACGTAAAAAAATCGGAATACATTTAGAGGTACTAGATCTTTTAGTATTTCACACAGCGTTATTGTGAAGTATATATGCCTTTAAATGTTTTCAGAAGTAGAAACAGAGGGAGTGAGACATTCTCTACATCTTCATCACTTTGTTAAAGCTCAGCAGATTCTACTTTCCAACAGAGAAACTGCTGATCTCATCCTTTTTGAGTCTAAACAATTATGCTGATTCCAAACTATTAAAAGCATATGTCCAGTTTAAAGGACAGACAGACAGACAGATAGATATATTCGTACATGTTATAGCACTATTTAAAGGCAATACCTTGATCAAATCTAGTCAAATATCAATTAAAATTGTGTTCTATAAAACCTCAAAAGTCACGCGATTTCACTCTTAAGCAATAAGAAAAACTAAATCAGTTTGATGGGAAGTTAGACATGATGTCTGGGGAATCTGGCTGTAAACCAGAGAAGGATGAAAGGTCAGCAGTACTTCAGTGACATCTAGAGGCAGATGTGGGGGCTTGGTTCTTTCTTTTTTTAAATAAAATATAACATGTTTCTACTTCTATTTTCCAGGACTATAAATAACCCACATATACACACACACACACAAACACACTCAGTTTACACTTCAGTTCAATTCTGTGCCGACCTCCCGTTTACCTTCATGTTGTGTCTGTTTCACAGAAGAAGGATTCAGACAGAGCAAACTGAAACAACTGCAGAGTGATGGAGTTTTGCATTAATATCACTGTCTGTGTGTGTATGTGTGTCACAGGGTGAACAGTGCAACATTGTGCCGGACAATGTGGACGACATTGTAGCAGATATTGCCCAGGAGGAGAAAGAGGAAGGTCAGGATTTTGTTTTACTTCTCTCTTTCTCTCTGTCTCTCTCTCTCTCTCTTTTGCACAACATTTAAACATATTTAATCTCATCTCTTTTTATATCATTAATCATTCCATTTATTATTTTCTTTATTTTATTGTCTTAAATTATATTTTGATGTCTTTCTAAGTCTGAGTGTTAATACATTTCAATACTTACTCTGGGCAGGGGAATAGCTTGTATAGCGTGTTTGAGTATTAATAACCTTGCTTTACCCTTTGCCATCCTGCAGATGATACCCCTGAGACGTGCATCTACTCCAACTGGTCTCCATGGTCTGCCTGCAGCTCAGCTACTTGTGAAAAGGGCAAGCGGATGAGGCAGAGGATGCTGAAGGCCCAGTTGGACCTCAGTGTTTCCTGCCCACACACTCAGGATTTTGAGCCTTGCATGGGCCCTGGATGCAGTGATGAGGGTGAGTATCTCTCCAAAGACTGATGGTTGCTGTGTTCGCCATGACAACAATAAACTTCAATAAAAACGATCTCAATAAGTTTAGTTTCCAAAAGAGTCAGCCTCAACTGAAGGCCCTGTATCAGAATTTCAAATCTCCTTCATATTTTATTTGAGGTTTTAGGGTTATTAGGTCCATAATATGACAACAGCCTTATTTGTATCGATAACGTTTAATGTGCTGTTATCTTCACACATTTTAGTGGAGCAGAAAAGAGGTAAAGAAGATGTTGGAAGCATTTGGAATATTACAGCAGGTCAAGTTTAATTACCTAAGGCTGTTAATTATATTTTTGGAAATGCTTAGAGTGACTCACTCAGGAAATGTTGGCTACTACTTGGTCAAGGTCTTTTTTTGTAATTTCTTCTATGTTTTCCCTTGTACATATTTGCCAGAGGCAGCCTGTTGGGCGTCCATGTGGGTCAGTCAGCCTGTGACTCAAATATAAATGTTTTATAGGAATCGTTTAATATAGATGATTAAATTAAATGATCCTGTCAGTGAAAGAATAATTGTATCGCCTGTTTAATGGCACACAGATTGTTTTTCCTCGAGGTTAATTATTTGTGTCATGTTTATACATTGAATGCTGATCATGCAGGAATATTAATACAATCATAAAAAACTTTGTATAGTTATTTGATAACTTTTTTGCCCATACAGCTTCTTTAAAATCAGGGGGAAACAATTCTTCACAGAATAGAATCTGACGTATAAATGTAACGAAAATGAATACGAATAAATAACCAGAATAAAATTTGACTCAAGGAAGATTTGGATAAACTGTGTTGGAATGAGCCAAAAACAACAGTGGCCTAAGATTCAGACTTATTGATCAATGTATTTGTCTATTTGAAAGGTCTAATGCTCATTGATTCCAATTACACTTGCTGAGAAAGTAACTGAGCAGAACACATGCACACTGGTGTCTTTGTAGTTTGGCAGACTGCCCTCAGATATCAACAGCACTAAAAGCACCTCTCGGCATAGCTATTGATATCTGTGTCTAAAGTGGGTTGTAGTTACTACACGGCTCATTTTATCTGATCTCTAAATGTCCTCAGATTAAAGATGATGATCAGAGGCCAGAGTCGTCCTGCAGCGACCACAGGTTCCGTTCTGACCCGGCTCTCAGCTGCATGTCTTCCTCGAGTCTCTCTCCCCAATTTGACACTTTAACTGTCCTGTCAATTAATTCAAAAATGCTACCAAAAAGGGTCAGAATAAAGTAGATGGTTTGCATTTCAACTTCAGTCTCTAACAGTTTCATTATGAGTTCAGTGAGCTGGAGTGAAGAGCCAACAAAACAAATAATGCCACTGTCTTCGTATTTATGAGCGACATCTCAAGCTCAAATCTTACCAGACCATGAATAACATTCTCAGTTTGTCTCAAAATGATAAATGGACTGCTGTTATACAGCACTTCACTCTAATCGACCACTCAAAGGGCTTTGTGCTCAAAGTCACAGTCACGATCACTAACTCAACGATGTCAAACCATCAGAGGCACTTTGAGGTACAACCTTACACTTAGGTAAGCAACCACTGTAGCTCCTGAACCAAAGACATCACATTTTAATGATAATATTAGTGCCTGACTGTAAATCAGTCGTCTCACAAAGTCGGTCAATATGAGCCTTTTACAGTCATATCGATTTCAGCCTTCATGTGTATTTGTTAAATTCCCTTTGCATATAGTTGTGTTTGTTTTTAATTATTTTTGATTAAGTTCATTGTTAAACTGTAAATGTTGAGCCTCAAAAAACTACTGATTATTGGTCAGATAAAGCAGCAGCAACTTCCTGCATTACCAATTCAATTTTCTTTTCAAAGAGAAATCACTTAATCTAAGCTTGAATAAAAACGTATGATTACACTATCATCATTCTTGCAGGTGGAGTTTTAGAGGAATGTGGAGAAGAGCTGGCAGTGATTCATCAGTTGCATGTGTTCCCTAATCTAAGATAACAGGCGTAAATGAAATCAGATAATCCCCCAACATCTAAGACTTTTTCTTTTTTTCCCCCTTCCCCATCTGTTCCCTACATTTATGCTCACAAGAAAGAAAATCTGTTTGTGTTTTTGCTCCGGAACCTGGGCATTTTTAATGAGCCTACATTAACTGCATTCCTGCCGTCTTGTAGCTGTGAGAGTTGTTTTGATCATGAACAAACATATGGCGATAAGAAACTTGTTAAAAGTAACAAATAAAGATTTGCAATAAAGCATCACAGACACCTTAAACAGTCCATAGTATATATATGATCATATCAGCATAAAGGAAGTGATTATAAACTTTGAATGTAGTAGAATAATTAAAGCAGTGGATTGGAATGACAATGTTGTTTACTATACTAATCTGTAGATGTCACACACTGAGCTGTGCTAGGGAGGATCTGAAGCCTGTCCCAGGAACACATGCAGTCAGTCGACAAATCCATTGTATTATTTTAAAACTTACACTGTGTTGTTTTATCTACATGCCTAACGCGCAACTAGAAAAAATTTTCTCAGAATCAACAGCATGACAGAAACCAGATTTCTTTCCGGAAAATTCCCAGAGAGAATACATTTTACTGTTAATTATAACATTTCATTCCTTGTGCTCTTAGATCAAACACAACAGCCACTGTTTTCAGTTTAATTATTGAGCAGAACCTGTGTCCCTACTTGACCTTTTGCTCCTTTTCAAATGAGTCTCTACATTTTATTATATAGTAAAATAAAACGCAGAGGCCCATATAATGACACAAGAAACCTTAGTCAATGAGGTGGGAGTTAATGCCTAAACCTATATCTATAATACTAAGCGGGGCATCCTATATGGTTTTGGAAGAGAAATGAATGTCGTTGGTGTAAAACGATTGATCAAAAGGTGATTCATTCTCATATGAATCTTACCTTTTATAGTTTCTTGATTCAAAATCATGTGGTTTACTGTGGAAATCATGTCATGTTCAAAAATGACTAAAAAACACAAATAATAATAAGCAAGATTTTATTTTGTAAGTTGCTATGGCGATACACAACATGGGCACGTAACAGAGAAGTCTCACAGCCATTGACTTAATATTACACTCTGGTTAGTTCTGAACAAAGTGAACAGAAATCAGTCCAGTGCAGCTGGATCGACTTCATCGTAATAACTAAACAAATGTGCTATTTTTGGGGGGAACTGCACCAAAACATGTGTCCTGTTTGCTGACCTCATTCCCTTTGACCTTTGCCTCTTTAGATTCTTCCACCTGCATGATGTCCGAGTGGCTCAGCTGGTCCCCGTGCAGCTTGTCCTGCGGAATGGGCACACATTCCAGGGAGCGTTACGTCAAACAGTTTCCTGATGACGGCTCACTCTGCACGCTGCCCACAGACGAAACTGACAACTGTGTGGTCAATGAGGAATGCTGTAGGTTGTCTCTTCTGCATGGACACAGTTTAATGCTATAGATCTAATGTAGACGGCACCGAGGTTTGACCCATGCCTCTCTCTGTTGGCCTTAGCTCCCAGCAGTTGCCTGGTTACAGAGTGGGGCGAGTGGGATATCTGCAGTGCCACTTGTGGTCTCGGCAAGAAGAGGAGGGAGCGCAGGGTGAAGATGCCTCCTCAAGATGGTTCCATTTGTGGGGCAGAGGTGCTTGAAGTGGAGAACTGCATGATGCCAGAATGTCGTGAGTAGGAATAGTAAAGTCAAAGCAAAGTTGTGTTATTGTAAACTCTCCGAAGTCAAGGAGAACATGTTTTTTTGTGTGCACATTCTTCTTTCCGCCGGTAAATTTAACCACAAAATTGACCTCATCCATTTCCTGTTAATCTAGATATGTTACATTGATATGACCCCCATCATGTTACCTGTAATTGGCTGTATGTGTGTGTCACTGAGCGACTCCTGCTCTACAGACACAATCCCCTGCATGCTGACTCCATGGTCTGACTGGAGCGACTGCAGTGTGACGTGCGGCAAGGGGCTGAGGACGAGACAGCGCGTGCTCAAGTCCCCCGTGGAACTGGGAGAGTGCACGGAGGATTTGGAACAGGTGGAGAAGTGCATGCTGCCAGAGTGTCGTAAGTAATAAATGTCCCAGTCAACACAACCTCATACTGTATGTATGTAAATGTATGTAAATGTATGGTAATTTCAGCGTGGTGTCTTGATGCACACACACATATAGGTAAGGGAAAGGAAGACACAGCCACTGTGCTGTGTATCTAAATGACAGTGATGCAGAGCTGGCTGGAGAAGGGTTAGGGTTAAAACTCATGTAGCATTCAGCAAACAACTCAGCAGATATACATCATTTTAGGATAGAGGCCTTATAGGGAATTCATCATATATTAAAATTATCAAAAAACTTTAACTGTTAAATGATCTATCCACATCTTTTATCAAATCTTATAAAAAAAAGCAGATTCTGTATTCTTATATATATTAAAAAACTAAAAGTATATGCAAACCAAAACTGCATCTCAAATTCAGACCAGTTTTGGTTTGGATATACTTTTAAGTTTTTTTTCTTCATGTCAATGTTTGAGTTGGTGAAGCTTGTGGTTATGTGTAAATAAGTATCACTATGTGGAACTGACTCAAGTAGTTTTCTTTGTGGTGCTACAATATACTTCAAGATAATACACAGCATATTCCCTACAAATGGATTCATATATAATATTATATAAAAATTATAATATATCATAATAATACTTAACATCTTACACATTACTTTGCCTTCACTGTGTCTCATCAATTACAGCCCTTGTGTCAGTTTTCTACTCTGCCACAATCTCTTTCTGTCCGTTTCTGCCTCCCCAGCCATAGACTGCGTCATGTCGGAGTGGACCGACTGGTCTGAGTGCAACAAGTCCTGTGGGAAGGGTCATACGATCCGCACACGCATGTTGAAGCTTGAGCCCCAGTTTGGAGGAGACTCGTGTCAGGAAACTATCCAGAGGAAGAAGTGTAAGATCAGGAAGTGCAGCCGAGGACAAGCCAACAGCGACGAGAAGAAACAACGCAAGGAACAGCGTGAGAAGAGGAGGAGCAAACAGGGCAGAGTGGAGACCACCTCTGATCATCCAGGTCCGTATCCACTCTCATTTCAGTCAGAACTTAAACTTTTGTTTTAAATCAGCGAGAAGCACACAATAATCGGACTTTCTTCTCTTTCCTTTTTCCTGATATTCATGTGTAGGTTGTAAAATGAGGCCGTGGTCGAGTTGGACAGAATGCACCAAACTGTGCGGCGGGGGTATTCAGGAACGGCTCATGACAGTGAAGCAGAGGTTTAAGACGGCCCAGCTGACCAGCTGCAAGGACAGGAAGGAGATCAGGGCTTGTAACGTGCACCCCTGCTAGGAAGGAGTAGGGGATCAGGGTTGGTGTGGACGGTGGGCCTGATTGGGGGGGGGGCTGGCTACAGGGCGGGGCATGGCACACCATTATATAATGATCCAATGCACTTTGTTTAGGGCTGAAACAGCACGTACTCCAATCTGTATCGGTTAAATCCAGAGCTCAGATTAGTCCTCGTCAAGAGAAATGAGTTTAAAGATCCCTCTGGGTTTACACTATGCTGATTCTTCTGTGCTTTCAAAGGAGCTCTGATACACATACAACTCTTTTGCAAGATTACTGTAAACTCGTTGTGGTAAAATGAATATATCTTGAACAATATGATTATGAACTATAAATTGATTTAATGAAAATATAAAGACCAGCTATATCTCGTGGTATCCCTCAGTAGTACAGTATTTTCCAGACTTTAAAGCACAGGTGCCCGACCATTCCAGTGTTTTCTATGCCTTCAATTGTTCAGTTGTTTCTAGGACACAAAACGCCCAGTTGACTTTCTACCCAGCTATACTGTTGTACAAGTACACTCACCATGATCAATTTATTCAATGTTTTTTGCTGCGTGCCCCAAGATTCTTACCAAAGTCTTGTGTCGATGTTTTCTAGATGTATTTCCTTCCTTTTCTTTATCTCTGTTCCTCTAACATATTAATATTTTGGAATAATATCACCTTTACAATAAAAGTAAACGTGACAACTTGTCACTTGGATCTGTCATTCTTATTCCGGGGTACAAATTATAATCAAATACTACAATTTATTTAAATAGCCCCTTTCATAGCACAGCTACAAGGTGCTTTATAAGTTAAAAATGAAAAGTTGACAAACAGGAAACATTTAAAAAGATCACAAATCTATTGAGATACAGGAATAAAACGAGTTAAAGATGAGAAAATATTAAAAACAAGAAAACATACAAAAAAGATAGTATGAATAAATTAAAATTACGTTGGTGGTTTTCTCTCTCACTGCCACTAGATGGCAGTATCGACCCTCAAATCTTTGCCTTCTCGTTCCGTTTGCTCCTGTAGCTCTCTCCATTGATACAAACCAGCCACAAGGGGGCAGTGTGACTGATGGAAGATTCATTCCGTACTATGACATTGATTCGTGATGATCTGGGATTTTTATGATACTGGAAAACTGCCAGAGCTGATTATCACACTTCTCATTCACACAGTCTGCAGAACATTGAGGGTTTTATTAATGCGCTGACTGAAAGCATGAAAGGATCTAACTGACCCCCCACCCCACCACCCCACCCACCCCCACACACACACACACCACCCCTCATCTCTGGTGTAAAACGTGGGGGAGGGGTCAGTGTCACTCTCTCCTCACCGTGGAGCTCAGGGGACAAGGGTGAAAAATCCAATACGTTTGTCACAATGCCATTTTTGTTTCCATGCCAACACAAACTACACATGGAGGAAGCTGACAACACACTCACAAGCGATGGAAACATGAAGGGAGGGCGGTTATTAGAGGCTCGACTGGGCAGTTAAAACTCAAAGTACCTGTGGAGACTGTGATGCGAGCTGCATGGGTTTAAAATAGAACAGGAATGGATGAAGGACGTGTGTTTGTTTATCTGCTGGTGTAATCTCACTGGAAACCCCTCTGGACCTCATCCAGTCGAGTGGAGACCAGCTGCAGCTCTAAAGATCAGACTGGAAAAAAACATCTCAGAGATGCAGTTATGCAAGTAGACCTTCCATGTCTCTGTGATATTATAATGAGCTTCCTCTGTCTGTGGCCACGGTGATGAATATTTATATTTTAGCACTCTGCCGAACCCTAAGATTCCTCATTGAGCCTGTTTTTCATCGAGGTTTCGGTTACTGGGACCAATACAACGATTACAGGCTATAAGGCAACTACAACCCTCCAATAATATATAAAATACATTAATGATATACACACCTTAAATGTTTTTGGCCTAAATGTCCACTGTGAAGTGTTTGTGGGTTTGGCTGCAACGCTGTTTACCCCTGACACTCTGAAGGTGTTTTGTGGACTCAAACATTCAGCCACCCCTCCATCAGCATAGTAGTGAGTGCAAAACCAACTATATCTGGAGGAGGAAGGACGTCTCCATTTTGACGACCATGATAAGAAGTCCAGGCCGGACACAGTCTGTCTACTGTCCGGCCGTCGTTTCTCTCTGTGACCCCCATTCTTTAAAACATGATATTTCAGGAACACGCTGACAGATTTTCTCTCCCTTTTTTTATTTATTTTACAATTTTCTCGAAACATTTACATGGACTCAAGAGTGGACTGATTCGAATTTAGTGATCAAAGGTGAAAGGAAACAGGTTTTTGGCTCTGACCATTAATGGACCCCTGGTGGCTGGCTGCAGCATATTTTATACTCCTTGCCCCCTCCATGTTAGGGGACCGGAAAATGGCCAATCAACCAAGTCAAAGTGCATGCTATACAAGTTTTCCACAAACATGTTTTCTGTTTTTCTTGCTCTTATCATGTTGATAGTCTTTCAATATGCTTTCATTTTTTAGGAGTAAGTGGAGCCTCGCCATCCGTCTTTATATACATTTATTTCATTATTGTAAACATGTAACTCAAATATATAATAAATAGATAAAAATAATGACGTGATTACACATTATATCCAAACTGTTTCAGATCAACTTCACTACGGCATCATAATGTTCAGCAGAAATATTCCTGTGACTGCTATTTGACGCCATAACTCAGGAACAGAAGGGGAGATTTGAGAGGTGTAAAACCACAAGGCAATGATTCTGGTTTCATTATGTCCTCAGAGATGCTTGAGGTGAACCCTGAAGGAAACATATTGCACGGTGTCACTGAAACATACTGTGGTTTTAGCTTGTGACAGACTAACGACCTGTCCAGGGTGTAGCCAACCTCACGTTGTAACACCCCCACCCCAGTACACTGTACCTGATTTCTGTATTTTTTAACCCTTTACAGGAGCTACACACCTACAAAATTTTTGTGATGTTTAACTTAATAGGCAGAGATGATATTCGGTATATTATACTTTTTGTTTTTTCAGTTTACTTATCTTCTGCAAATTTATATCAGTGAATTAGTCCACGTTTCAGCATGCTTATACAACTATTACCCAATATCATCACGAAGCAATTCAGGAATTTAGGTTTAACATAATTGCTCCTTTCCCGCCTTGGTAATCTAAATGATAATATACATGTAAATGACGCTCAACTTTTCTCCTGAATCCTTGTCTATTAAAACAAAGTGTCTATATTGTTGATGACAGGTCCCACACTGCTTTGACATCTGTCTCATGATGTGACGAGCTGTAATTATTGGTTTAAACAATCGTCTGTCACATTTGATGACTGTGGTTAACAGCGTGGGGGTTTGGTTATGTAGAGGTGGACAATTGTTGCTACCTGCTATTTTGACAGCTGACTTTTTGTTTAGCTTTGTGAAGGTGTTGAGGGGTGAGAGGGAAACCCACAGTAAAAGTAGGATGGTGGGTAATAGAGATAACCTTGTTGCTCTGGTTTGATGTTCCTCTGAGGGCTCTCTGAATGGGAGAGGGTCAGTCTATATAATTGACCAAACTTACAAAAAGAAGAGGCAAATAAAAACAATTTGAGCAGCCATCCAGGTTTTTATTGATTCTTTTGTTTAACAAGGAAGAAAATACATGTACAGAATAGCTTTCTTTTTTATTGGCCTCACAGGCACTTCTGCAGCCAGGACAGAGAAACAGAGGAAATATAGGATTTCATAAACTAATAAACCTCAGAGGGGAAATCAATATGGTGGCCAGACCAGCAAAGGCTCCTTTCCACAAATTTATACACCACTGCAGCAATCAATGTCCTCGCTTTTTTACCTGATCCGCCTTGGAACAAGAGGAATTTGTGAAGCGACAGTTAGCTTTAAAGCAAATTCTGAATATTTCGTTCAATAAACAATTATAGTGTATACAGCAGACCCTGGGTTTTTCTATGTGGAGACAGCCTCCCTGAGGGTGAAGCTCATTATTCGGCTCCTACATTATGTGTATGTTTGATTTTCAAACTGAAATGGCAATACTGCATTGTACTGCTCATATTTCTCTCTCTATATCTCATTTTACCCTCCCTGTCAAGTGACGGTAAAACAGTGGTAACACCTCTTCACAGTGATGGCACACAATGATTTCCCTGTCATGTTATCTTGCCGTTGCTAGGGAAACACATTTTGCAGGGATTTGCGGAGCAGTAATCTGAAATTGCCTGGTATTCCATGGTTAGGCTATGTCTCACTACGTGGCTTCTGCAGAGCCTAATTATCATTGTGAATTAAAGCTGCAGTTGGAGACAGAACAAATGACTAGACAGAGCATTGAATTATGTAAAATTGTCATCATATACAGTATGCTAAATAGTTGAGGCATTTAATCCAAAATGACTTATCCCTACAGCTCCTCTGGATTTACTCTAATACCATTGTCTTTGTGAGATATTAAATTCATCCAGGTTGAAGATAGGTTGTGTTGAAAATATGGTTTTTCACACTTTGCTTGCAAGAATCTTTATCAGCTTACGGGTCAGTGTGGTGAGATTTTTAGATTTCTTCTGCACTGATGGGAATCTCATACTTATTCTTGACCCATGTACACTACTTGGCCTGTGTATAAACAATACACTTTATGGTGGCACACCTACGAATGCGCCTGTCACGGTCACTTAACAGTGACACAGAAACACACCCTATAAAGCTATGTAGAACATTCAATTTAAGTTTAACTGCCAGATTAAATAAAAATTTGCAACCGCCCCACTCATCCAATTACTTCTCTTTCTGTTTAAAACACATTAATCAATATATTGAATATTCATAATATGTTTAAGGGGCTACAGGGGGCTTGTACTCCCGGTGCCACACAATATTTCAACTGTGAGCGCGTTGCATTGTTACAATCCTGCTTTAGGATCTCATTGTTACCATGACAACACAGCCATCCCAATAGTTCAAACTTGTAAATTACCATATGATCTTTAAAGGCATAGCTCGCACATTTCTCAATGACTCCTCTGCTGTTCAGACCTCCTCTCATCTAAAGAGTCGCAGACCACCTCGAGGCGAACGCTGGATTTCTCTGCTGAGTGTCGATAATCATCCTCAAAATAAGATCAGTGTTCTCTGCGGGGGTGCTTAATGTCGGGTTTAGTGTTGCTGTCCGTAATCTGTTAGAGGATGTAGAGGGGTTGACAACAAACCGTGTAGTTTCAACTCCAAATTCAAATTAAGCTCCCAAGCATTTGGACCTGTAGCCTCAAACCACATTAAGAATGTTGAAAGTCTTGTATATATTGACTCTAAAAGATACCAGGAATTATATTATGGTAATTAAAAAAATGTGCGATATCAGCCCTGAATATATTGAGCAGCAGATCATGGTGCAGTATAATGTTCATTAAAAATGTACTGCTTCTGTGTGTTGCATTACAGTAATTAAAGCTCTGCTGTTTTCTTTAGAGATGACTCTCTGTGATCCACTGTGGTTTCTAATTAAACAGACCATATTTGTTTTGACTTCATCCTCACTGCAGCTCACTGTTATATATATTTATATATATATCCATATGTGTGTGCGTACACAGTATTTTTATGGCTACGCTCCGAGAGAATGTGAACCCTCCGCACTCACAGGATACTTTGATTCCTTCAATCTCTCCATCCAGATTGCTCTGTGTCGCAGTGAATCACAGAGAAACCCAGCATCACACTTCCATTTGTTCTCATCTCTTTTCTCACCGCTGTCGGCCAAAGCATTACAAACATAAAATTGGGTAATTACGAGACACAACAAGAGTAAAAGAACTCAACAACACTGGACAATTCTCTAACTTAAAATGATAGTCACCACTTTGCTGATGGAAGGGTGGGAGAAGTGTTTGAGTCCACAAAACACTTCTGGAGTCTCAGGGGCTGCAGCCAAATTTGATACAATTGAAGTATCCGGCGACCTCTTCTTCAGACGTAATAAAAAAATAGAAAAACCTAACATGCCTCGATACTGCTCTTGTGGTGTCATACAAGTGTCTGTAATCCCGACATTCAAATAAGACTCTAAGTTAGGTAATTTGCACCGTGTTTTAAGGGTGTGTCTAAGGGTCTGTGAATGAACCTTGTAGGAAGATATCAGCGGACATTTAAGCCAAAAACATGATGTAAAGAGGCCGATTCTAGTCTTATATGAATGTCGGGGCTTACGGACACTTGGATGACACCACACGAGCAGTTTGGAGGCATGTTGTGTTTTTTTCTGTTGTTTTATTATGTCTGAAGAAGAGGTCACAATTGAGTTCAATTGTATTGGATTAAGCTGTAACACTTTTCATCCCTGAGGCTCCAGAAGTTGTTTGTGGACTCAAACACTTCACCCACTCCTCCATCAGCATAGTGGTGAGTAGATAATGAGGGAATTTTCATTTTTCTGTGAACTATCCTTTTAAGACTGCACTAATAGAGAGCATTCCTATTTTTAAAATAGTGGCCTTAATAGTTTGCTAAACTTGGACACGTGCCCACAGGATTTTGATTAATGTCTCTATATCGGTTAGATCTGTGGCTGAAAACAACCAATTTGATAGTCATGGCTAAAGAGGGTAATTGTCTTAAGACAGAAATCCCAGATCCAGATCGACACCAAAATGGAATCAATTATTCTTTTGCCCGAGGACTTTTCTGCCTACTGAATTTCATGGAGGTCTGTATACAACTTTTGAGATACTCCGCAGAGTTAATTATTTCGGTGGGTGCGTGCGATACAAAAGGATTTGTGAAGTTATAAGGTTGATTTTTTGCTAATTTATTCTGCAGGTAATCCTCTGTTGCTCGATTCAGTGTTTCCAAGAGATGAGACCTGAAGGTTGTGTCAGAGCTGCTCTGCTTTCCTCTTCTAAAGATGTTGGCACATGCCAGACCGACATGCTCCAAAAATCCAGTTCACACTCCCTGTGTGCACCACTTCAGGATGTATCACTCTGGCATAACTGTGTGGCTGTTGTCACTTCTGTAGTTCCAAACTGCTAAAAACAGAAATACACAGAATTGCATCACATTTTAGTCAAAATGATGCTGACATGCACACATATTACCATAATGTAGAAACACCTGGTCTCCAATACAACAACATCTAGCCAGTACCAAATATAATCTGTCAATGCAAATTTTATTTTATTTAAATAGTGTATTTGGACAATAAGTATCTAGTAAAAAATTTTGTTCACATTGTACACCCCTGAAAATATGGTTATAAAGCACAATGTAAACACTTGCGTAGACCAAATAGTTTCATTCCATGTTGTCTGTTTGAAGGGTCTAAGGCCCAATCCCATTTCACACCTTGGCCCTGCGCCTTGTTCTCGAGGATTCTCTCGCCCCTTGAAACGGAGTCACCAGAGGTGGTGGTTAATAACCCATAATATACAAATAACATCTATGCTAATGCAGGTGAATCAATGCCAATTGAAATCTAAAAGCTTGGCGGCTCTGCATTATTTCATGTATAAATCAAAGCACATAGCTTCAGGTTGCTAGCAGGGGCCTGTAGGAAGTCTGTTAGAGAAGCAATTAAGGTCAGTAGCATAGCTGCTATATGCGGGTTCAATCTAGTGCATCGTGTTTCTTCAGAGAGGGGGGGAGGTGATGCGACATGTGATAATACGAAATTATCTTGCAAATTTAAAAAAAGCAAGCATGCTAGCCCTAACTAAGATATCCTGTGAAGTCCGAACTCAAACAAGAAGGTCAGGTCTATGGAGGATTTCTGTGATTTGCATCACTAGCTTGTCCCGCCCTTACCACTGTCGCCTAGCAACAGGGCTGCAGTTGGACTTGATGAGCACATTTTGTACATGTGAACAGTTAAGCGTTCGATTGAGTTGAAGCCTGATACATTTAAAGGTGTTAGCATTTTAACGTTTTTGGTCTCGTCGCTGGCGTTTTATCTCCTTGAAAAAAGCATTTCTCAACTAAATCGCAATGGTTTCTGGGATGGGAAAGGCGTCAGAAGGATCCACCTGTTGGAGCCTTTGTTGCTCAAACATAAAAGGATGCGTTTGTCGGAGGCATCTGAAGGTGCCCCAGAAATGAGACTAATTGTGCTGCTGGGATTCAATCAGTCTTCAAATGCAGCCTGTGAAGGTGGCGGCCTCTGAATTAGGACACAGCTACAGTATGTAATTGCTCATCAGAATCCTGTTCAAAGCCATTGTGTTTACACATAAAGGTTTGGTCAGGGTCCTGCCGACATTAGAGCTCGAACCTCTCTAGAGTCTTCTTGTTTGTTCTGTGACTTTTTATACTCCTTGTGGCATTATTGTTTTGGAAAAGTCCAATATAAATACATACTTACAAAAGTGTACTTTATACAGAAACTGCTTTTATGACACTGCGGTTTTCATGTATTATTGTATTGTAGTGTAAATAGCAACAAAGTGAAGTTTCACTGTCTCACTAACCCACTTCCTTTCTCTCAAGCTTTCAAAAATTCAAGCGCCCATCTGTGGTTACACTCTGTAAAAGGAACATAAGCGGACATATGTGTGTGTAGTGGGGGGATTGGATTACCTCAATCAGAACATTTATGGTTTTTAAACCACCACCTGCAATAACCTGCATCTTGCAATATGTTGAAATCATCGAATCTTCCTTTTTGCTTTACTGCAATGGAGGTGTAAAGAAACATTCAGTAAATGGCTTCAGATATAGCAGGGTGTTGTGATGGTGTTATGGTTGCAGCAGTAAGGCAGCTCTTAACAGCTTACATCATCCCCACCAGGGGATACTTATTTTACGAACTGATCGTCTTCAATAGCTATAACATGCACTAATAAAAACACACTCAATGCTGGAGCACAAGAATTCAGTGCAAAGATTGAAATCATACGACAGAGGGTCAGCCACAATATTTTTGGCAGTGCCGACGTGCATTTTGGAGCCAGCAGATCTGTGTGCTCAGTTAATGGGAACAGTGGGAGCAGAGACAGAATATCTGTGAATCAATGAGCAAAGCTCAGTGGAGGAATGACCTGTTTATACAGCTAACGGCTCCCTGAGCAACGGCAGAGCTTGTAATGGTTCCTACTAATGTTTTATCACACCATTCAATCTCTCTCTCTCTCTCTCTCTCTCTCTCTCTCTCTCTCTCTCTCTCTCTTCTCTCTCTCTCTCTCTCTCTCTCTCTCTCTCGCCCCTAAGGATTTCTTTATTGCAGGCAGCACCACTCTCACTTCTTTAAATCCTGTTTATTCCTTATTTATTTGTCTCTAGTGTTATTCCCTTTCACCAAATAGATCCAGGCTATTTTAATTTATATTGTCGACCTGCATAAAAAATGCATGTTTATTGATGCTGTGGCAGAAAAAAAACAGAAGGACGCAAGTTCAATTTATGTTAAATATCACACACACAAAAGGGAAGCTTTGAATTTTCCATCTCGTGGAAGTATTTTGTGATGATAATTAGAGTGAGCAGATGTAAATGAGGCGTGAGGGAAACTTAATGTAGTCACAGACCACAGTGTCAGATCCGGAGGTTTCCATAGAATTGATTGAATGAATTATTCAGACGCGTAGCATCTTCTGACCGCGATGGAAACGTGCGGCTCAACCCCAACAACTGATCGTTCTGTCTTTATGACAAATAGTGTTGAAAGCTGCTTTTTCAAGTGTAATCACCAGAAGCAGCGAGTGGTCCCTGAATATCATCACCACCACAGTGAGGCTTCCATGATGATGCATGTATAACACCTCGTTGGTGGTGTGCAGTCATCTAAGCAGGAGGATTGAGCGAAATAAAGCTGTAAAGCCGGGGAGCAGATTTTGCGAAATGCATGAAATGGCAGAACACAATGGTAGTAAATGTACCTTATGGCTGGTTTGTGCTTTAAGCTGGAAGCAATTGAACTGCAATAAAGAGTTATCAGACTCAGTTTGCTTTTTTTCTGTGAAAACCCAAAAGTCCACGTCTTCGAAACCACCAAAGCTTTTTAGGGGTTTCGACACAGAATGACACCAATGATCAAGGCAGCATATTACTCCCTTGTTAACAACAAAATGTTGACTTCTTCTTAGATAAGATCAGTAAAGAGCTGGTCCAGAAGAGACGGCGGCAACGTGTACTGTGAGCACACATGGGGTTAACTTTCGTCCATCTCAGGTGATTTTCTCAACAGCGTGAGGTGTGAGTATATGCCCACCTTAAAGGGATAGTTCACTCAAAAATGAAAATTCACTCGTTATCTACTAAACACTATGCCGGAGGAGGGTCTGGGGTGAAAAGTCCACAAAACACCTCCATTGTGGCGAGTATAGATAATGAGTGAATATTCCTTTTTGGGTGAACTATCCCTTTAAGGAACAGAGAAAACAAGATTAATTTACATCATGCTATCCATGTAGCACAGTGATGAGATGCTTTATCGTGGCAGCTTTTCTTTTCCTGTTGGTAAACACAGTTGTGCTGTTTGTCATGGTTATTTGCATCTTTAAGCTTTTACTAGCACTGCTATCATATGATAACATTGTGTTTCATTGACATACCCCAAACACAGCCTTTCTTAATTAGCTTACCTCTGTGTTGCTAAGCAATTCAGCTGTTACAGGAGCCAAAAAATAATCACTGTTAATCAGCAGATCTTCAGTCATGCACAGTTTTTGGCGACAGAAGACAGCTGCCTTTCCAAAAGATCAACTCACTGGAGCATGCTCATTTGATATGCTGTTTTTCTCCGTCTGGAAAATTTGTATCTGAATATTAAAACAGAAAATAAAACATGGATTTTTAACTTAACAGTAAAAGAGACCAGTTAGCTGTATCCCTCGTGTCCACTCGACCCATTTCCATGTGGATGGAACACATTTTCCACCCTGTGAGTCCGTGGATTCCTCAGGCTTTGCCTCCCCTGCGGTCGTGTCGAGAGCAGAAACAGGTAGTCGCGCTGAGTACAGGCCATCACCGGCTGTTCTGCACCAGTGCCACTCTGATTCGACCCTTGGTGAGCAGAATCGTGATCAATTCCTCCACCCAAGAATGGAAGCCGACAGCCATAACGGGAGACACAAGAGCAGTGGAGGTACTTGCACTGTTACCAAGGCAACAAACCATCTTAGGGGGGTGGGTGGGGTGGAGGGGGGAGGCAGAGAGTTGGGGGTGGGGGCATCATCACCGACTCCCTGAGATTGGTAGTTGGTGGTTTGGTGCAGTTCAGCCCTACCTTGATCTGGTGGAAGCCGCAGCAGATTCATGGAAGGAAGATGGAGAAGCTTGTCGATCTGACGAGTGAAATCCTGGGATAATCACACTGAGCCTGAAAAGATAAAAACCATACATAACAGCCGTGTCAAAATTTAACATTAAAGAAGCATCTTGTTAATTTAGTACACCATAACACTTTCGGATCTCACCACATTCTGGCGTAAAGTTCCCATGAAAAGCTGATCGGGTTCATCTTTTTTGATGATGAACACATCAAATATTTATAACTATCACATCTTCCAGAGATTTGTGTGTCCCTTATTTACACCAGTGTCGTGTCTGGAGCATTCAGGCAGTTTGTCGTGTATCTCTCATCGCACTGGATCCCGGGGACACATGTGCAATTACACTCACACTGCCTCACAGATTCCATCTGATAAATTATTACTGACACGGTAACACAGTCACAAAAATGAGATGTCTCAATGTCCCCAAGGTGGGTACTGTATGTTCTGTATAATTTGATTTCATGTATTATAAACACACAAAAACACACACACAAACACACACGCAAACACACACACATACAGACACACACACACACACACACACAAACACACACACACACACAAACACACACACATACAGACACACGCACACACACACACACACACACACATACACACAACTGTCGACCTTAGCTGGTCTCTGCTCCCCTTAGTCTACTTGCAGTACTGTCTCACTGAGATGTAGTTAACCTGCCGACACTCTGGGAACCTGTCGGACTAACAGAGAAGATTGTTGTTACACCGTTCATACCGATAACTGCCCTCAGGGCAACAATATCACTCAGGGACAATCAGTGGACGGCTGTTACAAACACAACATTTCAAAAGGATTATATGTGGTTAACAAGTTGCCCTACCACATCATTGCATTTTACAGCATTTGAAATAACCTGTATATAATTATTGTGTGTTTTATTAGGTATTAACAAGATAAAATGACAGCTGTCAAGCATCTTCTCTCTAAAATATTGATGGAATCATCCTTTGATTGTTTCATCAAACCGTTGTCTTGACAGCTCCATTGTTTCTTGTGTTTGGGCAAATTATATTCTGTCTAATTGCTATAATGTGCCATGACCAAATATGGGACATCGGGGAGTCTTCCACAGACTGTTGTGACACGTGTTTTTATCAAGTGATTCAAATTGCTATAATTATTAGCAGAGCACCGACGTTCCCCAGCGCCTCGTGGCTGAATGAAACCGAGAGCAGCTGAGCTGCACAAAACGGCCCCTTTCAAATGTTAATTCAAAGGATTGTCTACAAGTCATTTTACTGCACAGCAGTGGAAGCATCAGCAACACAAACTGTTGTGTGCATCAAATACTGTGGTGATGACAGAGCAAAGATATTTTTCTTTTTCTATAACATTATTCTATTCTAACAGCTGTTTCTATAATCAACAGCTGTCCCATGGTAAAACAAGGTGCAGATTTTTATACTGTGGATACACTGATGACAGACTGTATATGAATGATGTGGCTCCACCTCTTCCCACTATCCAGAAAAGAAACCAAAACAATGATAACACCAACGCCACCATCTTCTGCATTTGGAGCAAGAGTCTATGCAGTGGTGGTCCGGGGGTTGAACCTCAGAAGTGCACCTCCACTGAGAGATGTGCTTGACCATAGGTAAGTCAGTCTGAGCTGTCAATCTGGATGTCGTCAGTATATTAACAACTACCTAAAATGATTGAATCTGTCTTTGAGAAAAAGTTTGATGTGTAATTGACTATTAACTTAGCTCCTAATACGAGTGGGTGGAACATATGACCTATACTGCAGCCAGCCACCAGGTGGTGAACAAGATACTTTGGCTTCACTTTTGTGGACCATCACATTGTCCATCTGTATATAATGTCAATGATACAGAGACATGTTGTAAACTAAGGCCAAGAGATCCACTAAAACAAAAATGTGTTCTGGCTTCCAGACTTATCTTTTACTATTTACCCCTGTGAATGGAGTTGTAACTCAAATACCATTAGTAATAAAGACACCTTATGGCACAATACACAACTGTGTCCAGATTTGTATTCCCACATTGACGACACACCAACTGGAGCTGAGTGTTACTGTGTTGATCTTCCTATCTGGCAACTGGATCCTTTTTATAGGAGCATCTTCCCACGAGTCACAGCGGGTTTACCAGGTGTTAACCTCTCTCAGGGAGGCTCCCTCCTGAGGCTACACTGTCTTGTGGCGTAGCAGTTTGCAGTCTGCCAATCTCACAGGTGGAGATGATGGACAGGCAGAAGAGTCTCCCCAAGTCCCTAAGTAATATCACTTCCTGCTCCCAATCAGGAAACAAAAGCACATTCACTTTACTCGACAGCTTGACTTATTCAGAAGATAATTCAGACGTGTTTTCAATTCTTCTCTCACACGTTCAGAACCTAAAAAGCTTGATTAACATATAAAAAGGTTTTTGTAATCATTGGACAGTTTTGGCGGTAATTGCTATTTAGATTTTGTACAAAATTCGGACCCATGCAGATTGGCTTATAAACAGTGTGTGCATATTTCTGCAGCTGTAATAAAGAGGCCACTGTGTGATACATAGAGGAACATTTGAATTGAGATGCTTTTTGTTCAAACAAGCTGTAACTTCACGGACAAATATTTACAAGACAAGATTCATATTTGAGGCCTTACTTTACTGTGTTTAATTGTTTGTCTCTTAGGGTTTGACGAGTTTACTGAAGGGATATTGTTCTATGTTGTGTTCTGTTGTGAAGCATCGCTGGAGAGCCAAGAAACATGTTTTTCTCTCAGTTTATGAGCTGATCTCATTTCATAATACAGGGAAAAAAATGTTGAGGGACATTATTTTCAGATAACATGCAGTGGCTGAATATTTGCTTTGGGAGCTGGAGAGCAGAATGTGTAGCCCCAAAGCATGTACCATCCCACGTACTATACATGCTGCTGTGATACCTTTGAGTAATAAAGAATGAATCAAAATGGCTGCAGTAGATGTGAACCAGAGGAAGAAGTTCCGATTCTAGAGCCAGGGGAAGTCAGACTGTCCCTGAGATACAATTCATTTTTCTGAATGTCTTCGGTCTCGATGCAGTGAGAAATTTACAGTGGTTGATATTTATAGCATGAGTCATATAAATGTGTTCATTATCCGCTATATTGTTGACGTGAAAGGCATAAACCATGGGCCAACATATTGTTGAACTAAGTGAATGTCACATTATTAACCTACTGTAAGTAAAGAACAAAAACAAATCTTAGTATGTATGGATAGTATGGATCAGAAGTAGTTAAAGCATTATATGACTACTATACCTTGAAGTTACAGTCATTAAATGACACACTGACTTGTATTAGGAAGAAATGTGTCTTTAAATCCTTGTCTGTGCCCCAGATGTTAAGTTATTAAAAGCCAAATAGAATTTGGCCCGTGTTACACAACAGCACTTTAGGTTTGAGAAGCTGGGGGTTATGAGGATTACACAGTTCCAATGTGTTTCAGTGGGTGGGACTATGCATTGGAAGCAATTGATAAGCTTTGTTGTGGAACCAACAGAATAAATGACTGCTAGCAGCTGCAGAAGAAGAACAGATATAGATGAGAATAATATCTAATTCCATTAAATCCATTGTAAGTACTGAGTCTAGCATGTGTTGCTTTTTTCAGTTACACATTATTTTATATTCATTCCCCGCAGAGAGGTTTTGTGACATTTAACGTTTCATATTCAATGCCATTATAGCTTATATTAATTGCCTATATTTTTAATTAGCAGCTGTTTTGTACATTCTTTCACCCTCCGACCCCGCTTATCCTCAGATCAGATGATTGGATTGTTCTTTTTAAATTTTTAATGGCCAATTTGCTGCACGCTCGGGAATACACAGGTCTGATAGCTGTTCACATAATGGCTCAGAGCTGTGGAAATGGTGGGACGTGACTCAATGGTGTGGTAGGGGCCATTTTGACTACTCTGCATTTTCCACGTAGTGAACTATCAGTTGTGCTGCTGTTATATTTGCTTATTCAAATTCCTAGAAGGACTTCTTCTTTTCCATTGTTCTTTTTCAGATTTTTTACAACTCATAGCTGAAATTGTATTTATTGCTCATAATAATCCACATTTAAATCAATGTACTTTCCCTTTGAGAGTCGCCATCTTAACTCAGTGGAGAGCTCAGTATTTCCTCATGATCCTGCAGGGAGCTGTGTGCTCAGTAGGGTCTCCAAAGGCAAACTGGTCCCAGGGGAGGGACTGGACTAACAGCAGTTTATATACAACCCTGACAGAATAAACATTTTAAGGGGCGAAAACCAACAAGCAAGTTAATTGGGGATGTGAGTGATGCTAGGTGGGCAGCAGGTAAAAAGAGGGACCTGTGTCTGCCATTTTCTGGTATTGTAAACACATTTTCAGGAACCTTTTTCTGGGTAAGGCAGCTGGATTGGGTGCCTGAGGATGAGCAGCATCAACTAGATATCGTTGGACTAAACTCTTTGCACGACTCTGGCTCTGGAGCCAATCTCCAGAAGAGGTGATGGACTCTCTTTTTCTACATATGTAATATGTGTGATGTGCCAGGTGGGTGTATTATCAGACCTGTTGGTGGGGGAGGCAACTGGACTGACCTGACCAACCAAATCATATACTGAGGGTGGCGTGAGGACACCTGTAAGCTGAGGCCAATGTCAATAAGGTCTTCAACTCACACCTCCGGAAGATCTCCTTTGTCCTGGAATGTGGAGGAAATGGATTCCAAGTGGGCCATGTTCAGGATTTGCCCTGAGATGCTGAAGGCTCAGGATATCTCTCTATCTCTCTCTTTGCTGACTTGCTTTTCCAGCACCTCCTGTGGGTAGGGATCAGTGCCTGTGGAGCGTCCCCACAGGGTTGTGGTTCCCATATTACAAAAAGGGGAACTGCAGGGTGTGTTTGATGCTGTAGAGAGAAGACATCTGGACCCCACTGCTTAACCTGCTGCCACCGTGACCTGACTCTGAATAAGTGATAGGAAATAGGTTGAAAATCACTTCATTTTTCTTGGCAAACACTGCAGCATAATGAGCTCATGCCTGACAGGAGTCCCTTTAATATGGCACAGCACAGTGTGCTCTGCTCCAATACCTAATCCTCAAAGAGAACTGTATGGCTTTGTGTTCTGACCTTTACAAGTAAGCAGCATAATTACCAACTAACAGTGGGTTAGTATCTGGAAGAAGCTGAGCTCAGCATTATATTTCTTTCTTTTTCTCTGCAGGCAGAGAGAGGCACTAAACATAGCAAGCGAAACACAGACTTTTTGACTTAGCTCAGCAACAAAGCCACGGGATAGGAAGTCATACCTGAGGGCTGAGTGCATGGGGATCATATAATTTAACAGCAGCTGATGGAGGGCTTGTTAAGTATACAGTTTAAGTGGGGTCATACTGTATATTTGCCAAGCAACTAGCAAAACAGCCACGACATACCACTGAGAGATATCACCAAATCAAAATGTGATTATTACATGTCGATCAGTTTCTTACAAACAAGATAATCAGGGTGAACAATACAATTCTTGCATTAACTTTTTACACATGTTCCTTGCCCGGTTTATATTTTACACGGGGTCAAAAGAAATGAAACTTGTGCATGTCACATGCTAAACACAGAACTTAAAGAATGCTAAATAAAACCAGTTAACAATCAATACTGGATGTTGATCTACAATTTCCTAAAACTTTCTTCTTCCCCTCTTTCTCCAAAGCCTAAAGTTACATTTGGAGTTAGGGGAAGATAAACCAGTGATATGGAGGGAATTGTTCTCTAACAAAGAAAAATGGTTTAGGGCTTTTCTACATGCTGCTGCTGAAGTGTGACTGAATTTATTAGCATTTGCAGAACAAGTTGTCTGAACTGCATAGAAAATAAATAATCTCTTTGAAAACAGCCACAATGCTTAAATCGGCTGGTCTCAGTCAAGCAAAAAAGGGAAGACACTAAGGATGTTACAACTCTGTCCACCAGCCATGACTGTATGGTGAATATAAGACCAGGCCAACCAGCAGGTTAGTTAACTTAGCACAGCTAGCATGGCTATGACTTAGGGTAAAATACTATGCCTGCTATTAAAGCTCACTAATGAACACATGTGGTTGTCCTGTTTTCTCTACAGCCACAGAGGTAAGATCTGATTTATCTTGCTGTGATTGTTTTATTCTCCCAATCTCTCCAAAAGAAAGAACAATAGAAACAAAATCACTGTAGCATACTGCTAACCCAAGCAGATCAGTGATGGGAATAACTTCTCTACGTAATTTAACTAAAGTATTGAAATGCTATATAGCGTTGAAGTGTCTGCCCACTTTCTGAAAAGCCAGAAGTAAATTTCCCATTTCTCAATTGACGTTGCAGAGAAAATTACAACCAGATACAAGATGAATCAAGACATTTTATTGAAAACCGATGAAAGTGTGAAGTACTTCTCCATCACATCGCAAATAAAAGATGTTTTTTAAAATGCAGTTGATGTCATACAGACTTGTGGCTTCAACAGTAGCTTATAAAAATCTTGTATCTTTTGGTAAATCTACTTTGGATGGTTAAAATATCCTAGTAGATTATCAACATCTCTAGTCAGAAAATGAATGGGATTCTTACTTAAGGAAACATGATGTTGAACTCTTTAGGAATAAGGTTAGGTTGGGGATGATCAAATATATTGTAGGTTGACAAATACTAAACAGCTTCTCTTGATTTGTGAACTCCTTGTGTTACAAAGGAGAGACGAAACTTGCCATTTAGCTGAGGTTCAAAATAGCAGCCTGTCCTGACAACACCTGTTCACACACTTGCTTTGCTGAGGTCTGTGATGATGTGTGTTATTTTGTGTTATTGTGACTATGTCTCATCTGGCTGCCAGGTCCCTCTGGAGTGATTTTCCGCCACTCACCCCCCTACTTTCCCTTCACTGATTCCCCATGTGACCCAATCCCTTGCTGCTCAGCCGTCCCTCACCTGCTCAGTATGTCACCTGTGCCCATAACAGGCAACGCTGTCTGCAGGGACAGGTCACATCATCTAAGATGTTACTGAGCCATTGTCATTACCTCATATGTAATCAACGAATGAGATTGCATGTTGTCCATGTCCAGCTTTCGTGAGATTTGTTTGTCTCATGCTGCCCACCCATCGATTGAAAACCTTCCAACTACGAGCGTGACTAACATTTGAGTAAAGTGCTCTGTATCTGTCATGTCTCGTAAATCTGCTTTTGGATGCAAGTGCTTCCTTCCTGTTTGGATATACATTACTGCTTTCTGACCCTTTAGCACTATAGCAGCTCTAACATAAGTTGAGTACATGTGAGAAAAGTGAACAAACCTCTTCTGTGAGAATGCATCTAGAGAGAAGGCAGCATATATAACTGCTACTATACAGCCCTATGGTTTTTAATAAGACAACAATGGTTCTACTTTAATGATGGTTTTCCTTCATTACATATGGTCTTATAAATCAGATTTCCCCAAATAAAGTGAGCAACTGTGTGAGCTATCAATCACAATGGGTCCCGACTCCCTGCAACAAAACTATTATAATCCTGATAATACAACACTGTGTAGACATGCATGCAGCAATCTGTGTATGGTGGATTTCAGTAATCAATGCAGGACTAAAACCCTCTCATAGAAACATGCTAAAATCAATATTTTACAGTTTAGAGACAATGACACATTTTCTCAACATTTATAAATAAACTCAAACGATCTGTTAACTTAGAATTACATAATATCCCTTTAATTAAAATAAATTAACATAACAATCTATGGAATTTTATGAGAGACAACATTATAATTATAGAAACATTTAAACTATAAGCAGTGTTACAAATTTAAATGTACATAAAACGTCCTGATGCTAGATGTAAAAGATCAAGTGGTCTCCAACTGCTGCATCAAATACGGACTATGTTACGATAGTGAGCAATATGTTGAAAATAATGATTGGCTTGAATTCTTATCACTGGGAATCAATTTATTATTATGTCTGTTTTTCATAACAGAAAAAATTTATTCCCCTTGTACTCATGAGATTATGCAGCTGCTCATCTGGTAGGTGTATGGAGTGAGACAGGGAGACAGGCCTGCTGCGTCTGAAGCTGCATGTGTCAGGCCTACAGACTCTCTGGGTGTTTAACTTTTGCCGAAAACAACAAGAGAAAATCTGCAGTACTTATATATTTTTTTATTTCAGTCTTTAAGGTTTAAGGGCTGATTTCATGAAGGAAACTCTGCCACTTAATTCCATGTCGTCAATGGATGATAAATGTATGGCACACAAATCCCAGCGTGAGAAACCTCTAGTGGTGAGGATGTCTCTGTATTACAAGGTTTTTTTTCTCTTACTTACAGTTTTCCTTCTTTTCCCTTCCCCCCCCCCTTACACCATACGTTATTCTGTTCTTCATACACACAGCATCTCCCTCAGTCTATCTCCTTTTCACACACACACACACACACACACACACACACACACACACACACACACACACATATACACACGCACACAAACACACACACACGAAAATATCTTGAATTGGCTTTGCTTTGTGCCTCTGTTTTTCGAGCCCCATTCCTCAAACCCTCAAGGCATCTCTTTTAGCCATAGAGAGCAATTGAGATGAGAGAGAATTCCATCCCGTCTCCTCTGTGCACAGCTCAGCTACGAACCACACTTTGTTTGACTCAAAGAATGCTGAGAGGCTTAGGCAGCAGATGTAGGATTTCACGAAAAACAACTAGTACTGATTCTCCTTGGGACTCATCTAGTCACATATATGCTGCTCTCCTGTGGCTGATAGATCTGTTTGTCAAAGCGGAGCTTCCTGTTCTCGCTCTTTTTATCTGTGCTTTCAAAATTCAGGAAACTCTGTGTTCCTCACACTTATGAAACTACTGACGTTGTCTTATAAAATTATTCTTCACACATTCGCTAATAAGCCTGTAATTACAAAGGAGCAGAGATATTTTTATGTATTTAGCTTGATGATGATCCTCTTTATGTTGAAAATATATTAGAACCAGATGAAACATGTTTGACAGCTTCATCTCAGTATGAGACACATGTTCAAAGGAACATCACGACAAAGGCACCAGGACCTGGAAATAAATGAATCGAACTCTGCAGCGAAAGAGGAAGTCAAAGTTTTATTGAGATAATCTGCTCTGTAATACAAAGTAATCTCTTACAACCTCTTTGGCCACAGGAAACAGAAAACAGAAAAAGCCCTCATTATAGAAGCTCCTCACCCAACAAAAAATCAATTGAAATGTATGTAGTCATAAACCAAGGAACAGGACCATTTGCATTGAAACACTAATGAAAAGTGGAAGAGAAGTCACAGAATCCCTATTTAAACAAAGAGTTGTGTTTAATTTATTCCAATCGGCCTCTCTTACAAACTGTTTTACATACACAGTAGTCTCAGGGGCTCTTCCTTGTGTTTTTGTGTTTTGTATATTGAGTCACCAGTCTCAGGGGTCCAAACCAATCCCAGCTGAAAACAGCAATCTCACAGAAGCAGCCAGTCACTAAGATACTTCACCCCAACTGTGGAACAGCTGGGCTTGTTCTCGGCCCTTGTCCTGAACTCACTGCAGCCTTTGAAACACTTTCCTGTCTGTACTGGCAGAAATGTACAAAGACTCATAATTTGTTGCTTATAACAAGTGATATGGAAACAAAGTCCCAGTGCAACCTCACTGCTGGTGTCAAGGCTCAGTGCTTGGATCTCAAGGTGATGTCATAATGTCATGTGACTTTCCATGTGACCACCCTTACACCGATAAAACTCAAACAGTTCATTTTGAAACTCAAGAGACATTGCAAGTGCCTGTGATGCTAACAGGTTGATTGATTACTGGAAGATGGTTCTGCATTTATTTCCTATCCCCAGAAAGGGCTGTTGTTTCAATAAACTCTCCATCTCAGTGCAGGAAGTCACAGCCTTGTTCTGCCAAGCAGATGAGATGTATTGGTAGATTAACTATGACTGATTGATTGACTGGCGGGTTGACATAGTAAGAACAAACTCTTTCAATCCCGTGCACACCAGGAATTGGTTATTTAGTGTTAGATGAAAATGTATAAATTATCATCTTGATTTTATTTCATGTCATGTGAATCATCATCTTCATCAATAGCGTATAGAGTTAAAAGTTGTAGAAGTTCAGATATTGATATATGAATTTCTGCATATTGATCCTTTATCACTCTGAAACCTCGAGAGGGACCACACGACAAAGATGAGAGAAGAAAAACACATTAAAAAAGAGAAGAGGGAAGTAGAAAAATGCTGAAGAGTTGATAGTGGAGGAGAAAGGCTGAAAGAGGGAGAGTTGAAGAGAAGAAATAACTGAAGTGTGCCTTCTATCTTTGGTAGTTGCCATGGACACCAAGAAAGCTGACTTACTGCTAAGTGAACAATTTTTTAATGGAAAGCGCACTCACACACACACACACACACACCACACACGCACACATACACACACAGACAGCCACCATTATAGTTACCATCATCTAATCTCTGGGCTCACAAACTGCTACATCTATGACTGCTCATATTAATCACATGCTAACCACGATCACATGTTCGTCCCCTGAGTGGAGATAGAGTCGTTCAGGTAACTGATAGGTTCTTATTATCACATAGCAGGAGAGCAGCTGCAACACACCATTTGCAAGACAGAGGAGCAGCAAGATAAAAGCACAAAGGGCAGAGCTCATTAGAAATTGTGTTTATCTCTGATGGGAGAGGAATGCTGGGCTCTTTGTTCTTGCTGGAATGAGCATGCAACTCACCCAGAACACAGTAAGCCCATTTATCTGTCGCTTTTTTCATCCCCCTAATCTCTTTCTTCTAGCACCTAGGTCTGTGTGTCCCTTTGGAAATTTCCGATAAATGTGATGCTGTTATATTGATTAAAAAAAGGGAGCTTTTGAGATTCTGTTTCCTCTTTTGGCTTCTTCTTTGAACTGATATTTCCCCAGTAACCTCATTAAGGGCTTCTTTACTTCCCCCATTACATCACCACATTACATCACTGATTATTTCTCAGTTACTTAGTGAAGCCTAAAGCAGGTGTCTTGTATGATGGATGTCAAAGAGAGCGTGAAACACACACTCAGGCTATTACTTTTTCTACTCAAGAGCAATGGTATTCATCACAACAGAGAATCTTTGACGTAATTACTGGCTTTGTCAATCACTGAAATGAACTCAGTGAATGTGAAATTGACTGTGGGGTCTTTGGAAAGACTACTTTATAGAACGAATGGCAGCAAAACAAGGCACACTCTAAAGTATTGAAATTGATTGTCCCATGAGAAATATATGGTGGTGTTGATTATAATTATGCCCGGAGCACTTCAGAAACGATTACGAGCAATACAAAATAAAGACAGGAGGACAAATAAACACCCTCTCTGTGTGTGCGTGCACGTGTTTCTAATTTCTAATTGTGAATGGCAACACAAATCATGGGTGTCACTGCAGATGAGTCCAAAGCTGCGGCTGTCTTGGCAAGACCAGAATAGCTCACCGACTAAAAGACCATTGGACGGTGACACTGGTTTAACTGGCTGTGCCACTTTAAGTTCATTTATACAAAACTCACAAATGCAGGATAAGCATACACGAGGGGATTTTGTGATATAACCCTTGTTGTATTTTAAAAATAAAGACAATTCCTTGATTCACATAAAGGGGAGAACACCATGCCATCCTCTGATTGGCCACTTGCAGGCACGTAAAACCACACCAGACTCGTCTTGGCAGAGGAGTGATCGCCGGCTACAGGTAGTGCTGCTATCAGATACAGTTCTTTCTCCATTCATCAGAAGATCATGCTGAACTTTTTCTGAGCCTGTTGCCGCTTGAAGCTGTGAAGACATTACGCGACAGAAGCAGCAGCAGCAGCAGCCTCGTGTCTCTGAGGCGCGCACACATTTCAGCACCTCGGACAGCGCACGGCGCCGCAGTGGCGGAGCGTGGATTCAACCGGTGGCTTTGATCCGGAGCAGCAGCGCGAGAGGACCGTCCACTGAATGATGCGTAAAACTCCTCATGTTTCCACAGGCGAGGAGGAGCACCTGCCCTCTGGATAACTTGGACTAGTGGGATTTTTTCCGCTCTTTGAAACACACGACGGTTCCATCGTGCGGGTAGGCGTGCCCCTCTGGATGTCTCGCTAAGCAGCGTGGAGTGTAGGTGACTGTCAGCCGGGAGTGGAGTGGTGTGGTGGTGCCTACAGAGACCCTTCGTTTATAAGGATGCTGGTGGGAAATGCCTGGAGACAGAGATGACGAGATTTGTCAAAAGGCGCTTGAACTCCTGTCAGATCTTTGCTCGAAGGGGGAAGTGCAGAACGAGAACTGCCTGAATTTTATCTACTATTTCCGAGACCTCGCCCGGCCACGCTACACGGATTCAGGTGAGGGGTATGGTCACGAGCGCGTGATTCTGGCAGATGGCCGTATTGGACTGAATTAAGTGAACGGGCATGTGACTTTTTTTTCATTGAACATTCTGCGTCAAAAATCCAATATGTGCAGAGGAGGAGTTGATTTGAGCGTTTTCACACTCACGCGGATTTTTATTTTACCATTGATCAGCTCCCTAATCATCAAATTCAATTATGTCAATACACCTAACAACAGCCTTTTTGAGCGTCTTACATTTTAAATCTCATAGCCAATTATAGTATTACATCCATAACCGGCATGGGTCTAAATGTGTGATCTTAAATTTATTCTTAACAGCATATACAGGCAATGATATGGTATAGTCACATAATGATACATCATATAAAATTATTGTTTTATAATTCTTTCCTGCATGAGTTCAGCTTGTGCCGGTATTACTATGGTGGCACACTTACTGTATCCTGCTGCCTTTGAAGTTTAGCCTAGATTTCATTCTTCATCTCACTATACTCGGTACAGCCTGCACATGCTGCTGCTTTAAACATTTGCTATATGCATAAAGAAGACATTTGCACATTCAGTCTGAGGAAGAAATGTGGCCACCGTTCATCAACATCATCTCTATCTAAATGGTATGTGTAGTTGTCTGTGTGTGTGTGTGTGTGTGTGTGTGTGTGTGTGTGTGTGTGTGTGTGATCATTTGAGAAAGCAGTGACTGCACTACTCCACATTCCTGCACGATTCACTCCCATTAGTTTGCATTACTACTGATAATCAGTATTCACCTCAGGAAAGCCCTTTTTTTGAATTTCCACTCCTTTCCCATCCATCCTCTTCCCTCCTTCTGTTCCCTAATCTCACAGCTCTCTTCTCGCCCCCCCTCATTCATCACAGAGGCCGATCCTGTCTTGTTATTTCCATTGCACTCTATCAGTTTTAAAAGTGGGATTGTTACAGTGCTGCAGTGAGGTTATAGCTGCTGGGAGGGCTTGCCTATAAGGTTATATATATCAACTGATCAATTATCTGCAGGATTATGTCTTGCCCAATCCTAGAATCTGGATGACAGATGACTGATAAGTGATGACAAAATTGATTACATTGCTTGTGGACAGAGGAAATCTAATTGTTTCCAATTTTTTTCTACCCAGTTATAGCTGTATAACTGGGATCTGGATGCTTTATCTCTCATAGATCAATCATATACTGCCGGCAGAGCAGTAAGGGGCCGTTTGGGGTTCAGTATGTTGCCTATTGGAAGGGGTGTGACAGCTATCGAACTGCAGACTCTCTGGGTAGTGGACAACCCACTCTACCTCTTGAGCGACCCCACTGTTCTGTAATTTGTATTGATATTAATTGTAGTCACAGTTTACACTAGTTCTATTTAAGATGAATAACAACCTCTAAGTACGTAGGTAGTTCCATGTTTAGCTTTTTCAGCACTTTACCTGCCTCCTACACTACAGATCCTTTGAAGGTCCTGTACTCTACATGTGGTCCAGCCTCTTTGTAGTGATGCAGTCTCTGGATCCTTCCAGATGTCTGTATCCACCAGGCAGCGCTCAGGCCTCCTGCTAAGTTGACTGTGGGCTCAGTGTCCTCAGATCGCAAGTCCCTCAGACTCTCCAGATTATTCTCCCAAATCACACATACTCTGGTTATCACAGAATCTCAGAGCAGAAAGGAGAGTTTGTCGGAGTTACTGTGCTCGCTCTCTTGACAGCAGCCCCCCCCCCACACACACACACACAGACACACAAACAAGACACACACACACACACATTCTGTCTAGCATTAGCCAGTACTGCTGAAGTAGATATAACATATGTATATAAGTTTTAAATATGACATGTTGCTTTATGGAATTCAGTTCAAAATGATTCATGGTTGTATGAGAAGTTCTGAGATGTTTTATTTTCTTAGTTCTTAAAAACATTTTTCTCTTTTAAGATTTCTCTCTTCGTGAGAAATCTTGTGTCTGTCATATAATTTAAATGAGGCACCACCAAAGACCGAAAAACCGAAACAACATTTATATCGCAGTGGAATATTAATTTTCTTTTGTAAATACTAAATAACATAACTCAAAAGAACTCTTTACATGGCATATCTCAATAACCATGATTTTCCATTGATGTATGAGATAAAACAAAGATGTAAGGATTAAACATAATTATTTAAAATGCAAACATGCAGCTCCACAGAACATGATGATAATATTGTCTTTATGAAAAATCGAAATACTTATACTACCGCAGGTGTTTCTTCGAGCCACTGATTGTTTCGCGTAATAGTCAAAGCTCTTCATTAAGTTGACCTGTCACAACAAAGATACACAACAGGTTTAAACGCTCAAACAAACAGAAATAAGTTCATCAGGAAATGTGTATTTAAGGATTATTATTTTGATGTTCATTATGAGAATTTGTCTTTGAACCATATCAACATTCTTTTCTTTTCTAATCAAAGAGTGTTTGGCTCATAGAGCAAAAATCTGCTTAACAATGATAGGTTAGTCAAGAAGAGCAATTATTGCCGTCTGGCATAATGTTACTCATTATGATTATTAAGTAATTGCACTAATTAAACACTAATTACTATTCTTTTGCTATTTGTTTTAATCCTATAGGCACGTAATAGCATGTTGCATTGTCAGCACATTAACTGGATAAATCGGCATCACTGCCCTTGCAGAGGATGAGGTAATGCCCCAAAGGCCATGGTCAGGAGGATAGAGCCGATGCTGTTGAAACAACACTGTGCAGGAGCCTGGACTTGTGCTACCGCAGAAGATATTTCAAAACAACAAATGAAAGTAAACAGTGCAGCAGCTGGATGAAAGTTAATCAGCACAGAATTAGACACAGAACATTAAGCAGAGTCCTGTAGCTGAAAAAATAAACTGAATCAACAGCTAATGAAATAATTAAAGATTAAAGTGGTTCAGTAGATGAACATGTATAAAACATCAGTGGACATGGTTTTCTACAAATAAAACAGGATAAGCTTCACCTACAATGTCTGTCCTCCCACCTTCAAACCAGCTTCTCCTACAACAGTTGTTGCTGGGCAACAGTTCACTCCGGCACATGCAGATTACCATTATAGTAAAACCAAATTCAGCTGCCTCAAAATACACACATGTTTTTTTGCCTCATTAAAATCAATCAGTATATAACACAAGAAGCAACATTTTTATGAAAAGTCAATGATGTGATTTCATTAAAAAAAATCTGATCTAAGCTAAATTAACTGCAACACATCTTTCAGATCTGTGATGATTAATTATCTGAGTTTGGCAAAGCAAGTGGCTGCTTTCCAAATTTATTTTTAGAACACAGTTTGGTCCGAAATATTAAACACTAAAACGCTCTATCATACTAATTTAATGCATTTTTTTGCACAGAGTGGCGACTGTGTCTCCCTCATCAGTTCCAGTAATGAAAGGTTAGCAGGCAGTTAACAGCAAGTTCAGAGGGGACCAGTAATGCTGTCAATATATAGACATCTGATTATTATTACATTAATCATCATTATTGAGATCGACTTGAAAACAGCATCATGCTGGATGCAATCTATGACTCTCATGATACATCAGCAACTTTAATAACATGTAATTTACTGAATTAATGATGGATATCAAGACCTGTGCCCTTTGGTCCCGATGGCTACCACATGGGCTGGTCCTTATTTATAATGATTCTACCTTATTATCATTATCTGCCAACAGCAAAGCAATCGTTTCTCCATAAGTGGATGTATGTAAAGGTACGGCTTAGTGGTAATTACATAATTACATCAAGTGTGAGAAAAGTTTACAAATGTTCCCAATCCTAGACCTACAGCTACTCAAACCAATCCTTTACTAATACAGTTTATCAGCTGGTGTGAAAAGGAATTAGAATATATATACTTACAGGTTGAATAAAGGGCATATTAAATCATCAATCATTAACATCCTAATGCTATTTGAATAGTCTTTATTTTACTGCACTAATCAGAAATCTATTTATTGGATTTTACATCATAAATCCGATTCAGGTTCTGTTTTAAGATTTTCAAAAGATATAAATCTGAATTTTATCTTTGACAAACATTTACACTTAATCTTATCTCAAATGTATGAAACATACTTTAAATTATGTCATCCTGATACGACCATCGCTCAAAACTTCTTTTTTTGGGTACCAGGGACCCTGGCTGTAAAAATGTATTTTAGTGTGTCACATGCATCTTCATATGTTTGTGATTGGTGTCAAACTAGTGGTCAATTTTACACAGCACAGCTTCCTGAATCCTGAATAAATTTAATTGGATGTCTGTTGAATGGATTTTTATCTCAGTGTCTTCACAAGATGTACTAGAGGGAGTTGCACCTCGAGCTGACCTGAACCACACGTTACATCACGGCGATAAATGTGTGAAATTGTGACTGTACTTTCCTCTGAACAGTTATTGTGCTTTGACAATGATGACAGTGCAAAGGCAAGAGGAAAAAAAAGCCAGGCAAGAAATTATTTCTTTTTCTTTTATTTACAAAACTCATGTTTTTATTGCATGGAGTTCTAGTTTGGACCGTGTTGCAGCAGGTTCTCTGATTTATCCTTCCACCCACTTCTGGAGAGCCGAGGTGATTCAGACAGCCTTCGGGGACTCTGTTGCACCACACCTCTCCTGCCTCTCCACGGGGACTCGCACACCCTGCGCTGATGTAAACAAACGCACCGCAGCAATATCCAGCGTTGTGTTTTCGAAACCATAAACTCTTTCTTGACAGTCTCAGGCCCGCGGTGTCATACTCCTGTAAAACGTTTTTGCTACCGCTGAAGACACTGCTGCTGCTCTTGCCCACAGGTGCCTTAACTTCAATTTATGTTGAGCATAAAAGTTAACCAAGCATTTTTACTTTTTTTACTGTTACTGCAACGTGGTAATCTGATTTAGCTATACAGAGTTTGAGCTTAGGGTTCACGAGATGATTAATTTATGTCAACCTTAATTTCACTCAACCCTTATCTGCCACTTTCAGTTCACTGGTGTGTGATTTGTGTAACAACTTCTTCAGCAGAAGAGAAAGAGCAAAGCAGTAAAACTTAAGTCGACGCTTAACAGTTTGTAGCGCGGGACGACTATTTAGCTTTGCTTAAAGTTAAATAAAATAAACTGAATCCTATCTATCACTGCTGATGCTGTTAAGTTTATGATTTTTACTTCCCCTATAAGGTTATGTTTCACTGCCGTTTTTCTGTGTCTGTCTGTTTGAAACTTGGTGAAGGGCTGTGGAATGGGCCAGAGAACAGCCTGTTCAATTTTGCGTGAAAGGGTGTTTATATATTTATTTTAACACTTTCACTAATTTACAAAAATAATTCATGTAACTAGGGGGGGGGGAACTCAACATGTTTAGGGGATTGAATTCTTTGAGTGTGTGTAATTTGGTGCAGCTTGATTGGATTTAAATTGGTCGTTGGGCAGAGGTGCACTCTACTGAAAGCCATTCACTTTGTTTTCATTTATTTATACATTAGTATTGTTGCAACCATAGACCTACACAATATATTGTAACCTTGTTTTATTCTAATGGGATGTCCTCTTTCCAAAACGTTTTCAATTGTAGTGAATAAAATAACAGCTCAGCAGCTTTTACAATATTACACAGTGTGTGTATGAGTATGAATTGAATGCTGTTTTTCTTTTAACAAATTATTACTGTTACTCTGCTGTAAAGGACTGAAAATACAGCATGGGGCCCACTCCACTTGGGGGACAGATATGAGGCTGCAGGATAATTAAATAATTGTAGTTAATCCTAATTAATCTTCTGAGGGATTCTTCTGTAACAATAGAAGAGAAAAGGAGAGAAGAGAGAGAAAGTTACCGTCCAAGTTACAATAAAACAAGATTTTTTTGTTAGGTAGTCCAAGGAAGTGATTTGTTCCAACACATTCCTCTAATCTGACACCACAGCTGAATGAAAAACCAGCCTAACACATCACATGCCCCCGAGTGTTACTGTAATAACACTGTGATTCAATATTTCAGATGAGTTTTCAAACTATAAAATGTATAAAAGTGGAGTAAGATGGTAAATGGGGTCACATCTTGGCTCTGCAACAAACCAGGAATCCAAGTGAATCCACTGTCAGATCCTTATTTCCTGTGTCTCTTGTCACCGTCTCAGATATATCAGTGAGTCTGCTGTCGCTGGTGGTGACGGCCTGTGGCTTGGCCCTGTTCGGAGTCTCTCTCTTCGTCTCCTGGAAGCTCTGCTGGATACCATGGAGGGAGCGTGTACTCTCCCCCACCACCAAGGAGACCTATGGGCACCTCCACCCAACCATGAGCCTTCTGCCCTCACAGCATGCACCCAGGCAGCCGGTTTACACAGCCGTGGACCCACCGCCGCACGGCCGCCGTGAATCCTCACAATGCTCCATCGCCAGGGAGCCCACTCCTGTGGCATCTGTTGTGTCGGTGGAGGCTCCGGTCACTCCGGTGTCCCCGCCACCCGTGGTCCTGGCCACGCCTGAGGCAGCTATGAAGATCAGTTTCACGTCCCCAGACATCCCACTGGACGCCCAGACTAAAAGTCGGGAAAATGGGGTCCACACTAACCCCCGCGTGCAGAGACAGATAACTGAACCTCCTCCATCTGGTCGCACAATGGCTGAAATTGGGTCAGTTGAAGATTTCTGATATCTTTGGCCACGGCAGAATTAATGCAAAGCTTATAATAGTTTTTAGTTAATACTTCCTTCCTTCAAGTCTAATATTAATTTGTGTTTGAACTGATCAGTAGTCAAATGATTGCCAGACCGAAACATTGATATTAGGTGATTCTGCAAAACCTTGTTTAATGCCAAGGTTCGTTTTACAGCAGTAGCCCAGTATGACAATTACAGCACATTTACCTGTATGGAAAGGTTGTGGTTATGGCATTACATGGTGGTACATTAAAGGTGAAGCCATTTAAACACTCAGTTTAGATGAGTAACAAAACAAACATAATTTGCAGATCATTGACAGATTAATTATTTATTAATTCTAATATTTAACCCTCTGCCTGGCTACATGTCGGGGACCGTAGTTCCTAATTTGATGCACAGTATTGGTGTAAAATATAAAGGTATAGAAATTGTCCAATCCGGACATGAATGTCTTCATATGTTCTTTCTGATTAAACCTGTTGCTGTATAATGACGTGTCATGTTGATTACATCTGCCCACAGACAAGGGACCATTCGTAGACATATGAACTTATCTAACCCGGACTTCAACGTGGCCCAGTTCCAAAGGCAGGACTCCCTCACTGGAATGGGACTGGGCCTTGGCCGTCTCAAACCCGAGCTCTACAAACAGCGCTCCCTTGAGGGAGATGAAGTAAATTGCAGAGGAGGACGCTGTGGACGTCTCAGCTTCATCCTCAGATTTGACTGTGACCAGGAGCAGCTAATAGTTAAGATCCACAAAGCAGACGACCTGCCAGCCAAGGACTTCTCCGGTACCTCTGATCCTTACGTTAAGATCTATCTGCTGCCCGATCGTATGACCAAGCACCAGACCAAGGTGCACCGCAAGACGCTGAACCCTGTGTTTGACGAGGTCTTCCTGTTTCCCGTGGCGTACTCTGAGCTTCCTACACGCAAGCTGCACTTCAGTGTCTATGACTTTGACCGCTTTTCCCGCCATGACATTATTGGCCAAGTGGTTGTGGACAACTTCCTGGATCTGGCCGATTTCCCCCGGGAGACAAAACTCTGCCGGGAAATCCAGTATGTCTCCACGGTGAGTCAGCACTTCTGTTCATAACGATAAGTTTGCTTTGTTATATTTAGAAAAATATAGAAATATTATCACAAATGGCAAGAAGTGTTGTATCACATCTGAGAGATTTGATGAGAGCCTCATGTCTGGTCCACATTTGAGTCTCGCATTGACGGTATAAGTATAAAATAGAAAATGTCTCTGCTTTTTAAATACTCTGAGCTGTGGCATATGAACAAACAAGAGGAAGATGAGTTGGTAGGATAGGTGAAGAGGTCTCGCTTTGATAAAGAGGATTTCTCTTGATGACTGTGCTCTGTGTCTCGCTCTGTTGTGAGATAGAGAGTCTAGTACTGACGGATGAAGTGTCTGCTCAATACCAGACCGGCCACTACAGACAAAACCTCTCACACAGCTGTACTCATGTATAATATTAAAAAGTCCTTTCTTTTGTGACACACATTGTGAGGATACATGATAGAGACTCAGGTGCAGAACAGTGAAACATTTTCATTTCACATTTACTGCATCTGTCACAAACTGTTATTTACAAACATCCGGCAATGAAGTCCAGAGTGAGATGTCCTAAGGTCAATAGGATTTAAAACACTTGTGCCTGTGTGTGTGTGAGAGAGAGAGAGAGAGAGAGAGAGAGAGAGAGAGAGAGAGAGAGAGAGAGAGAGAGAATCAGTCTATCCAAAACCTTTGATTTCAGACTCAAAATATATACAGTATCCACAATTGCAGACATCATTGCTACCATATGCTTAACCAGCTCTTTAATTTTCTTCAATTGTCCAAACAGGTTAGAACTCCTTAGGTTGTGTTTTTTCCTTTACGGATACATAACACATCTGAAAGATATGTGACAAGTCTATTATGTCATGGACAATGTACGTAAATATTTATGAGTGTATGCTCCCAGTGATTGCTCTCATTGATAGGCATCTGGGAGGGATGCAAGAGTTTAACCAGGTACAATGTGCAATTGATCCTGTTCTTCATAGCATGCTTGAGTAGCATTTATAAGACTCCATGCTATTGATGCCTCCCGAACACGCAAGATCAAGATCAAAGAAGCAGAGCTGTTTAAAGGAAAATACTTATTCTTTTACAACATGGTTAAAGTTTCATATGACTAAATGGCTTAAATTTTCATATATATAAATGGGCTAAGTTTTCATAGCTGTGGTAAAACTTTCTCATAAAAGTTATTGCTTGGATTTGGTGGAAACGTGGCAACTGAACCTCCCCATCAGCCACGGTCAGCTTTAAACTGCGATTAGTTCCCAGTGGTCAGCTTGGATTATAATTTCTCTTCTCAATACTTTTTACTAGTATGTGGGGTTAGTGTCTGACTGCTCAAGTATTTTTCTTTCAATGCTGCAGCCTTCAGAATTCTCAGCAACACGTTTTTTTACAATGTTGCACATGTGCAGCGTATGTAAATTACTTACCCAGCAGCCTTTCCAATTTAATGAGCTTTGTACCATAGTTACCTGCTTCTATGTGCCCTACTGATCCACCTTCCAATCCAGACTAAATACAACCACTACAGTAATGTTATGAATGTAATTTAGCCGAGAAACACCTTGAAAAACAACCTTGAAAATTGAGTGTTTTTCTGCATCAAATAATGAGTTTCATTCATGCTTACCTTGTGAATGACTGCTCCTTTGGTAATCACCTTTGGTTATGCATGTTGTTATAGAAGCCAGAGGGTGCTCTAGTTTTATAAAAGCAGAAAAACATGTGAAAGGCGACATATTTATCACCTGTATGTAAAATGTAATCAACACCACGCTCAGTTTCTCCTGAAAAAGGAGAACATTAAAGGTTGCATGTTGTAAAACATCGACCTGAATCAGAGTGAATATAGAAATCAGTCCCTGTCTGATTATACGACTGGAGGTTTTTGCTCATGGGGGGTAGTATGATGAACACCGTATGATAGTTTGAATCGTGCTTTTGTATTTTGATTTTGAAACTAGAGTTGGTGTTATCCTGTTTCGTGATCATATGTATTACAACTTAATTATGTTCACCAAACCTCAGATCTCAAGTCTAATTGGCACTTTAAAATCTGAAGGGTTTTGAGACTTCATACATTTCTCTCCTTGATTTAATTCTGTCGTAAGCCGATGTAAAGTTATGTGGAAACTACACCATAGGTTCAGCTTAACTTCTATATAACATGTATATGTTTACTGATAAATTGTATCATGCAAAATAACCGAGCTATAGAGTTGTACCTGACCAAAAGAATATTGTACAGATGGATACTCTGCCTTAGATTCAATTCATTTCTCTTCCCAACTGCGAGAACGGAAGACAAAGATCCCGGAAAGAATAATATCTTGGGAAAGCGATAGAAGGAAGGTGCAAGGCAGCGTCATATGACGGAAGTAGCCTGAAACGAAGTAAAGAGATATGGGGCTAGCTCCGTCAAGCTGCCAGTTATAAAGAACCAGAGAGCCAAGTTGAAACAGTTTACCTTTAGGGAGGCTTGGCGATGCCAGAGACCTATCAGGAATGACAGCATTTGCCAGTGTTGGAATTGTGCTTTTGAGGATTAAAATGCTTTTAAGTTAAATTTTCATAATCATACATATGTATTGCCAACTTAAGTGCTTCCTCTATGCATCAGGGTGGAAGGTTGTAGTAGAAGTCGGCCATGCTACTCTTATGGTGTTCACTGGTTGAAATTATGTAATTTTGTCATATCCATCACTGATATTGAAATATGTTCAAGTACTTTAAAGCTTGCATGCAAATGTCCAGCCATCCATCCGTCCATCTGTCCATTTGTCCATTTGTCCATCCGTCCATCAGCTAGGCTGCTTGACTTGTGAGGGTTGTGGGTGCTCGCGGTGACTCCAGCATTCATTGGGTGAGAGGCCTCTACACATTAAACAGGTCACCAGCCTCTCACACTGTTGACACAAAGAGAAAAAAACAGTCACACTCACATTCGCACCTATTGGCAATTTACCTGAGCTGCCTCAAGACTGTGGGAGGAAACCCCTGAACACACGAGGTGAACATGCAAACTCCACATACAGAAATGGCATCCACCCAGTTGGTCAACAAATGTGAACCTTTACACTGTTAGGCAACAGGGAGGACAAGTACCACAACTGTGCATGCTGGTGATTCTTCTGGATTGAGGTTAATGTATCCGACCGTGCACTCATAAGAAACCATTTTTTCTCTCATAGTGATATTGACCGCTTTTCCTTGGAATTTAGACACCTGATTTATGCAGAGTTATGTGAAACATGATGGATGGAGGTGATATAGGCCATTTTACTTTCTAAACATTGCGAGGTATTGCATTTTGGGGAATTTTCTTCAATATCCAAGAGAATAAATCAAAGTACTTGCAGTATTTAGAGTTTTGTCAAAGGTTGGGGCTTTACTGAGTGCACTCTAGCTTTTTTTTCCAGATGTGTATAACTTCAGAGTAGAAAATAGTGCCTATCTTTATATTCTTCAGGTAACTGATTGCAGCAGTCCACTGCATTGTTTAAAGCACAAAGCAACACATACAGTAGCTGGAGACCATAACAAATCTTCCTACTCATGGCTTCTAAAAATACTGGCAGCCAGAACCCTTCTGCTCTCTGCGAGTCTGTCTCGGTCTTTCTCTCACGCTTTCTCTGTTATACATGCCTTCTTCTTGTAACCTGTAAATGGTGAAATCAAAGGAGAGTCACATAGATCCCTCAAGCCGTCTTTATAAAGTCCACCAGACTGACTTTCTCGGCCAATCAGGCCAAGCGCGTCCCTTTACACAGTGCAAGTCATATTTATGGATTTATAACAACCCCACTTGGCATCAACAAAGTCAGCAGCTGTGCCCCACATTCACACTCTCACTGGGGTTTGAGAACAAAAAAGAACAAGGCATTGAATAGTTTATTCAAGATGATTATGTGTAAAGTATATTCACTTGAATGTGGTGTTGATGGAGAGGAAAGGGAGAGATAAAATCATCCACATGCAGAAACACACTTGTACATTCATTTTTGTTGACTAAATGCAGTAAGAGAATACTGTACTACTGTATAGATGTATTTGAATTACAATGTGGAATGCTTCATGAGTGGGACTCCAGCAGTTTGAGGAGCATCAGAGTTCTCCCTGACCATGTAGAACTGTTCTCACTCTGTAAGCATTTTCTATCTTGAGTGAGAGCTCAGAGGCAAAGTTCACCAACTTAACACCATCTTAACACGTTCATAGACACATGGCTCAGTGCTTGATCCAGTCAGTGTGCATGCGTGTCTGCAGTGGGTGCCATGGCCAGTGCATTGGTTGAACGAGAACAAGTTCATGCATACACTATTTCATGCATAGTTTGTTAGAGGGAGGACCCTGCGCCAAACACATGAATGTACAAAACTTGTGTGTTGCAGTATAAACATTTAACAAAACCAACATTGTTTAATGAGAACTTTTGCCAAGATGTAAACCCAAAGACATTACATTTTAAAATATGCCTGAACATCATGCGAGTACTTGTGTAATTTACGTAATATGTGCATGACAGGAACTGAATGTTCTAGCTACCAGTTGGTTGGTTTGTATGTGTGTATGCAAGATTAATAGAAACACTAGCAGATGCATTAAAACAAAACTTTGTGGAAGGATGCAGAAATATTTAGTATGTTTGCTTTCTTCAACATTGGAAGATCAAGTGTTTTTCACTGATTGATGAAAGAAATTTGGCATATTTAGTTGACAGCTAACTGTGTGTGGGTGCAGCTTAGGTGCAGCTTGATTTAATTAGATGGGACTGTTGGGCCGTGGTGGAGGTGTGAGCTCTACCTAGTAGCAATCCAGTTAATAGGTGCCAATAAGATAGTTGTTCTATCAGTGCTCCAACAAAGATACTTTAGGGAAAGATGGATATTGACAAAAGTGTTGATATTTTGTCAACTTGCAGCAGAACCCATTCGTCACATTCAATGTACAGACTCATTCACTTAATGGGAAGGTATGCCATGATTATCATTTAGTGATGATTTCTAGTGGGATGGACCATATGGGTTGTTTCACTGCCAGATTTGTCTTGTTTTTCTCTGCGGTAGAAGCAGATTGTAAATTGACGGGAGAGACTGTGTTATTTGACATGATTTTGAAGCAATGGAAATGCAGACAAAAGAAATATAATGTATTACTATTACATGTGGCTTGCTGTTGTATAGTTTTTTGTTGTTATTTCTGATTGATGGTTTTGCATTTCGCTAGAACACACGTGAATACATTCTGTGTCACTTGTGCAGCTTAACATTCGACCAGGAGGTACTACAATATATTTGTTGCCTGAAAGGGATTCTGGTGCATATGAACCATGGCACTACTCTTTTTTATCCACCTGTACCTCCAGTGTGCACAAAGACCACAGACAATGCAGCGTGATAAGCCTGTGGGTTCCTTCTGTGATGTTAAATGCATTCTCATAAAGGTTGTCGGTAATTTATCATGCAAACTCAAACGCCTTACAACACAGCCTTGTTGAATACTTGACTGTGATTGTAACTAAAGAGCCATGTCAAGAGCCATCTCTTTTTCTGCTCTCTCAAAATCTCCACATCTCTCCCTCCTTTGCTTTCTCCCACTCACACTGGCCCATTCACAGATAGAGATCACATTTAAAGTGTCATATTACAGAGGACGACATTCATGCTCGGCAATCAAGACAAATGGTGATAGAGATAAAATGAGGGAAGGACAGTGGAGGAGTAGCTCAGTAGATCAGAGATTCTACTGTACGAGTTGTTCACCCGACACGATTGTGTGTTTCCTGGTTCTCACTTCTTTAGTGAAGCTATTTTAAGAGCAAGTGACAAGTCAGCTCCTGGCTTTCCTTCAGTTGAATAGAAGTCTCCCTGTTGGGTGAAATGTGGGAGGCTTTTATTTAAGCCATGTGATAGAGGAGAGTATTCTTTAACTGAAACACATTTCAGCTCTGCTACCAGGTGTCAAAGGGCCATGCCATTATCCTTCACCTTCGGCTGATGTGCAGCAGGGAGAAAGGAGCGGAGCCGGAAATAAAGGCTGTTTTATTAAGAGTGCCTATCAATATGTTTTTATCCATGTAACAGGAATATACATGACAAAAAACAGTAAAACACCATGAACATAAATCGTATGGTAGAGGTAATGTGTTTTGTGTTGTCTTTCAGGATAACGTGGACCTCGGGGATCTGATGTTTTCACTCTGTTACTTGCCAACTGCAGGCAGATTGACTATTACCATGATAAAGGCTCGAAATCTGAAGGCCATGGATATCACCGGTGCATCTGGTAATTAAAATCTGATACTCTCTACAACTATAGGGTCTCACTGGAATCCTGAATGGAAAATAATGACTTCCCATTCTGTCTCTCTCACCTTCACAGACCCGTACGTGAAGGTTTCTTTAATGTGTGATGGTCGTCGACTGAAGAAGAGGAAGACGTCGACGAAGAGGAACACCTTGAATCCGGTTTACAATGAGGCTATTGTCTTTGATGTTCCTCCAGAAAACATAGAGCAGATCAGCCTTCTGATTGCAGTGATGGACTATGACCGGTAAGGAACCTTTAAATATTCATTCATGTCAGTTTTGCATGAAAAAAATAAAAGATAAAATACTTTCAAAGCGCAATGAAAGGATTTGACTTAAATTTGTATCACACAAATAGTTTGACAGCTTCATGTAATTTTCTCCTTCACTCAGGATGGAATGCAGCATTATTTTTGGAATGCTGCTTTGTCGTGATCACATTTCTTCCCCCTCTCTCTCTCCTGCTCCTACAGCGTGGGCCATAATGAGGTGATTGGAGTGTGTCGAGTTGGTAACGATGCAGACAGCCTCGGTCGAGACCACTGGGGTGAAATGCTCACATATCCACGGAAACCTGTCGCCCACTGGCATCCTCTTGTCGAGGTGAGCTGATATTACTGTAATGGGGGGTGGGGGGGGGGAGGGGCATGTGTGTCTGCAACACAGCCTCAACTCAGAAGGGCACGGGCTTCATGAGGCCTCTGATTGTGACCTGTGGTCGTACAGATCCTGTAAGTTGTGAGGTGGGGCCTCCATCCCTCCATCAAATGCTGGATCCTCACCTTTAACATATTCCTTCAACCATTCCTGAGCAATTTTTGCAGCATGGCAGAGTGAACTATAATGAAATGGTCCACTAGGGAATACTGGGATGGGGGTACATGGTATGCATTCATATTTAAGTAATATAAATGGTATGATTGAAAGTAACATTGCCCCGAGCATCATAGCACCTCCACCGGGTTGCCTTATTCCCATAATGCATCTTGCTGCCATCTCTTCCTCAGGGTCAATAACTCACACACACCCGGCCGTCTGCATGATTTAAATAAAGCATGATTCATCAGACCAGCACGCCTTCTTCCATCTCTCATGGTCCAGTTCTGACACTCATGAGCACGTTGTGGGCAGTTCTGCCGAGGACAGAGGTCATCATAGGCACTCTTAGTGGTCTGCAACACAGCAGGCTGTGACGCAGCCTCGAGAGCCTTCTATCAAAGCTAACAAGCATTAGAGATATTTGTCCTATCTTAGACCAGTTTGATAGGTCCTCACCACTGCATAATAGAAAAACAACCCACAAGACCCCAATGTTTCAGAGATCTGATCCAGTTGTTCAACCATCACAATATGGCCCCTGTCAAAATCTCTCAGCTTCCATCACATTAACTTCAGTAACTTACTGGTGACAGGCACCACTGTGACAAGATCATCAATGTTGCTCACTTGCCATGTCTGGGGATTTAACGCTGTGGCTGGTGTGTATCCATTCATAAGGAATCAGAATAACATGTTTTGTTTGATAAATCTAATTTGCAGGGAACATGGTCAAAAAAGGAAGTTTGACCTCTGCAGGTTCCATTCTTTTCAAAGTACAATGAAATGAACATAATCAGTCAGGCCAGAAGTGAAGTGCAATTCTAATTGTGTATCATTTTAGCTTTTATAGGCAGGTTGTGGATATAGAGCAAGAGGAAATTACAGGAGGCAAATCAACTGTGTCAAACAGGATGTGAAAGAAAAATAAGATTTTACAATATAAAGATGCAGATTGCTGGAAGAAAAACTGCAGAAACTGTAAAGGAATAAGTGAGAAAGCCCAACTGCTGCCCAGCTCAGCACAGTGGCTCCATTAGTATTCACCGATACAGTAGAGTGCTCTTACAGGCTGTGAAACGATTTTTGCTCAGCAGCAACAGGAATGTGTCTGCAAGCTTCTGAAGATCGAAGTAGAAAATAATCTATATCTTCTATTTGCTCTGAGGTTTATTGACGTCAGCCTGAGACATTCAGAAACATGGTGTGTCTGATTTCTCCATTGAGATAATATTGGTTCCCTCATAAAAATACAAAAGTCCACAGAGGGTGATCCTGTTTCACTGAGGGGAACATAGCTCGATCTGATTGTGGCCACAAATCTTCTGCCAAAGTTACCAATGCGAAGCACACAAGTCTTCCACACTAAATGACCACATGCATCATTTGTCCCAACCCTCTGATGTGACCCAGAGGAGCATGGGTCTAAACTAGTGCCATGATGGCAGGTGTATTGGACCTGTGTTGTCACGGTTACAGGCAGTCATTATCTGCAAAGTTGAGCACATAAAACAACTTGGTTATAGAGGTGCAGGGAAACCCTGTAGTTTAGGATATAATAATAAGTCCTTCAGGTTAGAGGACTATTGTGAAACAAATATTGATGACAAAAAGAATGTTGATTATTGGTTTCAAAGAGGAAAAGCCTGTATTTTGTCAACGCCTCCTTCCAAACTAACACTGACTTTGTCACTCTATGCAATATGTGATAATGACTGTGGCAGTTTGAGGTCGGCACACTGTAAAACGCTATCCCAGGACATTCTAGATGTGCAGTACCTAGTGTCAACACATTTGGGTTTTAATCTAAAAAGGCCAGTTTTTAGTCGTAGTTATCTTGGTTAATACGAAAGATTTCTATTCTTGTCTTCAAGAGTGTTTATATTCTTTATCTGCCTACTTTTTTAAGATAGTGCAGTGGGAAACCAGCGAGGGAGACAAAGTAGACAACGCTCTGATTCAGACATCTACATGTGGGTCCAGATTTGAAACCAACTGAGCTCTCTAGTGAACATTTTTAATGTGGCAAAAAAATAGAAACACAATCAGTCAAAATTCTACCATTGGAGAGACTTGGAGAGTTACACATACATAGACAAGATATGAACGGCATAGAGGAGGAAGTCTGGAGAAGAGTTGAAGGATTTTGTCTCTGATCTGTGCACTCAGCCTGAAAATGCTCTTCATTGTGTGAATGTGTGCACTTCAAAAAAAATATATATACTTAAACACAGTGATGTAGGGAGAAAACTGAAAATTGAGCTTGTTATGTTTCTTTGGGGTTATTTGGATGAGTAGCACTTTGAAATCTTCATTGGTGCCTCAAGAAATTACATCTATTATTTACTTCCTCCCAAGATATTTCAGTTAATGTTCTTTTTTTGATCCTCATGCCACTTCCCAAACTGCAGAGAGCTGCAGTTTGATAGTTTTCAAAGAGCAGATCTGTTCACAGGTTTGTTTGCCAGGTAAGCCACTTTGTCTGAGATGAAGCTTTCATCCCCTTGTTTGGAATCAGCAAACAAAACAGCCACAGTGGCACAGTCTATTCCAATAAAACTGAGAGAATACATAAATACATTAACTTCACAAAGATCTGAAATGAATTGGGAGGGATTCACCGTTTCTCTAATTTCCCAATTCATCACTTTGCTGATGAGATGTTATGAGTCTGTGTGATATATAAACCCTGTATTTCCATGCATGGTAAAGCTCTTGGTATTGTTTATTGTTTTTTTCTACAGTACCAGGGGACCACAGGAAGTGAACAGGGAGGATCATGTAACTCTCTGAGGACGCCTCCTTCTCCATAGCCTTGAATAACAACTCACCTGAGAGCAGGAATCAACCCGGAGCCTCGGCTGAACCTTTGGACGGTGGTGCCGCTGTGCGCTGCACACACACGCTCCGGAGAGAAGGATGCAGTCAGCCACAAACTTCTAAGGAAAAGAGAGAGAGATCGTCTCGTGCTCTCTTCAGTCGGATCAGTTGCATGTTGAATGAACGCAAAGATGGATGTTTTCTTTTCTATGATGTTCAATAAGAAAAACAAGACGCACATGCAGACATTTTAAGTATCTGCTATTCCTGGGTTTATACAGTAGATACTGTTTTTTTTTAAACATAGTCTTGTTACTTGTTACCTGTTTCTATGAGGTCAGTCTGTATTTTGCACATTGTACTTACAACCAGTTGAACTGCCATACTGATTCTTTTTTGATTTGGTGGTGAACTGGTGCATGAGGTCACGGTTTGATGGGATATTTCCTCCTCAGTTGTTTGTTTCTGTTTTATCTTTTTGGACTACAGTGTGTTGTTCTGTCGGTTGATGTGCAGTGAAGGTCGATTTCTAGACAAAGTATCTGTAAGAAAAATATGTTAAATGTTATCAATAAATATTATTCCATTAAAAAAAAACTCAATTGTTGATCTTTGTCCTCTCAGTTTTTTCCATGTGAGATACAATTTAATTGCACAATGATTTTTCTATTCATATTTTGGTTTACAGTCTGTGGATAATACACAGGCAGCAACTATAAACCTGTGAAATAATTAAATATGGACATTTAAATGGAAAAAGTTAGAAAAGGTTTCAGACAAAACATTGAATTGGACTGTGAGCAGATAATGAATGCCTGTAGACACAGCACTGATGTGAACCTCTGCCAATTAAAAACTACTATAAAGTAGTTTTTGAAACAGTTAAAAAACTAAACTAAACTAAACTTGGAAATACTTCATAACTGGATACATTCGCAGTGGTTCCCCTTGAGGTGAGCAATCCATTTATTTTCAAGTGTGCACAGGATTAGAAGCAGTCAAAAATGTGTTCCAGTCAAACTGTGGGAATGAGAATGACCCTTCTGAAAGCCATGGCAGAGTGCACAGTGTGAGCTAAAGCTGCTTTTTCGAATGCAAACAGGAAGTGACTGTTTGTTTGACATAATCCTTTTGCATCCAGACGTTTGTTGGACTTATTGGATGAGTTGGAACCTCATCACCGGGAACTTCCCCCTCTATTTTTCTTCCATTTGGAACATTTCAGTTCCCATAATGCTACTTTTCTCATTTAATTTACTTAACTGGCTTACAGCCAGCGTTTGTCGCCACACTAAGGCTTCTGACTGATGTTTCATTTGCCTCATGTGTGAGTGGAAGTTGAAATAAAATTCACGAGCTGCAGTAAAAAGTCTCTCATTTATTATATGGACATACCTACAGTAGGAGGTTTCCAGGCTACCTAAAGTATAGTGTATGCAGTTCTAATGTGGAATTAAAAGGCTGCATTAAGTATAAACACTTAAAGAAATTGTATTGTCAAAACAGCGAGTAGGTAAAAAACATAAAAACACTGTCACCATTTTCATGTTCCCTTTCATCAAAACAGTAAAGCCATGTAAGTAAATATGTTCTGCTTCCATATCAAATATTTTTATATACTGTTGTAAAACTCCCCTTATACTATCACTTTTGTATTGTTACACTAGAAAAGAGTTAAAAAAATGCTAAATGCCAGCCCCCATTGGAAGCAGGAACCTTCTTGCTGTGAGGCAACAGAGATTACAACTGTAGCAGATGCATGAACATAATATCCCCTGGCATGTCTCAAAGAGACCCCTATGTCCACTGGGATTGGCTCCAACCCCCTGCGACCATCAAAGGAGGAGTGGTATCAATAATGGATGGAAGTTTCAAAAAGCTGCTCCTTTTCCTGGGTCTATTTTCAAGATGTTTGAAAAACTGTTTATGACAAAATCCATGAGGCAGACTAACAAAATGTCTTGCTAGTTTTAACGTCTGTCTGACCACTGACTCTTCTGTCCATCACTCTCAGAGATGGGTTATCGAAGTCAGCTCTCTCAAAGGGCTGCTCTTCGTAGATGGTTTGATGTGATGGGGGAGTAGTGATGAATAATGCAGGCCTCCTTAGTGCTGGTGTCAAGGGTGTCCGAGTGGCATCAACATATAGCCTTCAGCTGCTGCCATCTGGTTAATATCCATGACCTTGTCCACGTACTCTTCACCTGATTATAACCTACCCTGTGTGTGTATCATCATGAAGATCATCTAAAAGAGAGAAAAGGAGAGGGTGGGTGTGGGCTGTCAGAGACAGAGGAGTGTGAGGTGTGTGGGTAGCTTGTTAAAGTCTTGTTAGTGGGCACTGCACGACACATTTCTGAGAGGCTGTATGAGTGTGATTCAGCCAGATCGGTCGTAACAAGGAAGGGGAGAGCACACTTTTCACAAATCGTTTCATGTGGTGACATAATTATCTGTCAGGAATTTGCTGTTAGGCAAAAAGTGAGAGTGAAACATCTTTTAGAGAATGTCGATTCTCAATTAAATTTGAACGGTTTTAAAACCAGCTCTTCAGGAGCCCCTCACGCTGCATTGATACGGACACATGACTCTGGCTCTGTGAAGCCATCTAAAAGAGTTTAACAGGCTTAGACACTAATCTCTGCATGTTTGTGCAATAAATGTTCACAAGCATGTGATCAGCAAATTGGGATAAGCCTTATTAACCCGATGGGGAATCCAGAATGTCACATCTCATCGAGGGGCACATGAAGAGGAACATGTTTCATTACCTCGTACAGTCTGTGTTTATCCTACAGGTTGATAGAGCAAAGCCTGGTGACCTTTAACATTCACAGCTGCTTTTGGAGTATTTTAATATAACATGTATTGTAGATAAAAAAGAGACAGATGACAGAAAAAAGGTAGAGAGATACAGCAAAGGTGCCGGACCTGATTTAAACTGGGTAGATTGCAGTACATTGTTGGTTTTTTAGAGAGTGTTGACATACCGGTATGTACATGCTTTTTCTTCAGATCAGCATCAACAAGGATAAAATATTTTGAGTAATATCATCATCTCTATGAAACCAAGGTGAAAACGGTGTAGACCCGGGGATATAATAAATACATTTAGTTAATGTTCTGGGTTCAGGACCCTGAGCAGATGATCTAGCAGACCACTACCTCTGGTGGTTTGTTATATATTCCCCTTTTACCATTTGCTCCCATCGGAGTAAATTATTCACAAATAAATTCACAACCCCCTTACCAGAATTTAAAAAGCTGCTATTCTGTGTATAAAAACAATGGTCTAGGAAGTGGAGGTGCATGACCATGAGCCTCTATGTCACAGTCCTCTGCAGAGGCGCTTAGTTAGCGTACAAAATAAATATTTCAGAGCTGCAGCTGTCCTGTGCCATTGGGTCCTCTGTGTCTTACTGCTTTTGAGGAGATTTAACCCACACTGTTAATCCTGTGTACTGTAGATTACACAATATAATTGCCTCCCTCATTGAAATGTGCAGGATTCCCAAATGGAACGTGGTAGTAGTCGTGTTTCAACTATACCAGCGTTTTTTCTTCAATGATTTGATTAGCTGTTAAATGCAAATAATGTGTAATAGCAGTGAGAGTATATTACAATTTGAGCTGCATGGTAGGATTGTCTCTTTAGGATGGGTATCCTGTTATCCACACATTGTTTAGTGTTTCATCTCTATTGTGTAATGCTTGTCTTATTATGGCAGTTGCTAATTACTTTAGAAATGGAGACTGTGGACAAATCATATCAATAGTAGCTTACATCAGACCAACACTGAAAAACACATATATCATAGGTAACAGTCTATCTGTCTAAGCTCAGTTGGCTATTCATTCACCAGGCACTTTTATCCAATTTGACTTACAACTGAGGGTCAACACTGAAGCCTCAGTACAATAGGAGACATTGATGTAAGTCACAATATTTCAGTATAAAGGTCCTGACTAGTAACCAGCAGTTAGCCATTAGCATTTAGCAGTTTGTGTGCCTCTGTAAAAGATGAAGATTTTTTTAATGTGACGGTGATAAGTCGCACAAACACATTCACTGATACTAACAGGTTAACTGGCTACCTCAGTGTAAACAATAAATCAAACAACTTGTCCTGGTGGAATGAACTCCCCATTAAACTCATTAAACTTTGTGTATGGTCTATGCAACTATTGAAGAGACTCGCTGATATGACTGAGCGTCCCTGTTATATATCAACACACATACATATATAAACATATACTGTGTACAGTGGCCTGAACCCTCAATTTGAATAAAAAAACACCACATTTCTGACTCTAGCTCTTTCACTTAATTACAACTTTAAAGCTTAAAGTTTTAAATTATCTTTGAAGGGGGGATGAAACAAGCTATTAAAGTGTAGAGCCTGAAATACATCACAGTTTTGTTGAGAACTAAAACAAATATCATCAACACATTGTTATTTCTAAAAACTAATAAGCACACCTGACTGCACTGCCTCATCTATCTTTCTTTCTTTCTGGCATTCATCGGCACACTGGCACAAAACTGTCGCTAAGTCATTTATTTTGCTTTATTGGCAGGACATTAGTAAGATTTGGTTCTCAAGGCACAAGAGAAACAAATAGATTAAGAAAAGCCAGAGGAGAATTTTATTGTGTGACAATGACTAAATAAAAGAGCCCTAAATGCAAAATATAGTGTTTCTGTGCTGGTTGTATAAGCACATGGTAATTCCATACTTTCTATATATCTTTACATCCTATATGCATGCTGAAGTCATAGCTAAAACAATATGAAACCAGAGCTAAAGAAATGAAAGAAGATTACATAAGGAGATGAAAAAAGCAACCAAAAAAAGGCTCTCTTTTGTTTTGCAGGATCAGGCTTTTGTCAAAGCTCGCCAAGTCATACTTTTATCCTCCATCAATAGAAAACAAAGCTTTTCAGTGTTTGGCAAGACCATAAAGCTGTTTTAAAACATTGAAACTATTTATTTTTTACTTTATATATTTAAAAATGGCTAATGAAGAACATCCGTCTTCTTATATATGGCAAGGAATATATATATCTCCTGATCTTTGGGATTCTATTGTCTCTTTATCATTGTCCTCTTTTCAGATTTGGATAGGTGAACTTGTTTAGATCTGGAAAGTGTTTTAAAAAGCACAACACTGGGCTCTTACCTCCTCACGTCTAAATTCTGTGGCTCTGGGAATGTGAAGCACAATGTTTATGTATAATTTTATAAATATAAAATGTTTTCAGCACATCCCATCCCTAATAAAGACTTTTCTACTAAAATAAAGCTTTCAATACATATTTTGTGTTTTCTCCTAATTAGTTTTAGAACCGCAAGCATGTTAAATTGTTAACCCACTGAATAACAGAGAATTCTAAATGAGAATGCTTTATTATATTCTTGAATAGTAACGCTCCCTGTTGGTCATATTGTGTATTGCACATTAGTTGAAGCTGTGAAATAAGAAAAGTAAGGTAATAAATCAAAGAGAAGCCAGGTGCTGATTCAGTTAAACCACAGTCCAATAGAATACTTAAATTAAATAAGAACTAGAGAAGATCATATATGATCTGGGTGACAAATGTGCAGTTACTTTACAAAAGAGGATTAACAGATGAGAAAAGTAAAATATCTGATTGATTCAACAAAAACTCTAAATGATTGCCCTCATCTCTGTAACTGAGTGAATCCATGCACACTAAATGGCTTTATTTTATTTTGCATGGACAAAGCATGGACTAGAGCTTGTAATTGATTTATTGATGTTAGTATGGTGATACAACATTAGCATCATAATATTTCTTGTTTCTTTGTTATTCAAGATTCTAAGTTCAAATAAAAAAAAACACTATAACCAAAGACCTAACTCTGCTACTTTTCCAGCACCACTGTGCAGTGCTTATCATTATGTTGTGTGTCATCATCATCAACCACAGACTGCCTGTTATGGCCCAATTGGCTGATATGACATCTGGCTACAAAAAATGTTTTGCTTTAGACCAACTGTGCAAAAGGACAACTGTGTTTTTTTACATCAGCCAATCAAAAACGAATTCTCAAAAGCAGCAGGGAAAACATATCAGTGTGAATTTAGGGAACCAAACAAACAAATCGTTCTAAATCTGAGGCTGGTCTTCACGAGAAGAGCAGCGCTGACAATGGCTGAGGCTTTGGCCACAAAATGAGAGGAGAGTTTAAACCCGAAAGCCACATTCAGGAGGTTATTTACTTGGAAGTAACTCGGACGTGAGGGCGGCTGTTGCAGCTTTGCTGTAGAAGAAGTGTGACATGGAAGGGGAGTATTCTGTGACACTGTCTTTCTGCTGGACATCTCTCCGTCTCATTCCACCCCCTCCACTCAGCTCATATCAGCAGACGAGGACCGACTAGTGCTGCTTTACAAGCCTGTGTTGCCATGGCGTCAAATGCCAGCCACATGTTGGAGGTTGCCTTGGAGCAAATGGACGACATTATTGCTGGTAAGAGTTTCTGTTTCATTATCGGAACTTCAATAGCCGGCCTGTTTATAATTGCAGGCCCCCATAAAACCAGCCCAGCCCACATGCATTCACTGTGGGATACTCACACACATGTACACACTCATACTGACATGTACTGACAAACTTACACACACACACACACACACACACACACACACACACACACACACACACACACACACACACATAATGTATGTACGTGTCTTTAATGGCTGTTCATATTCATAAGACGATAATGCATGTATATGTCTATATACAGTTTGTGCATACATGTATTATGCATTCTTAACACCAGCTAGAGCATGTGGGGCACAGTTGAAGAGGATTTACTGAAATAGAAGTGAGCAGGTTTTTACAGTTTTTAAGTATTTTTTCACTTACACTGTCTCAATTGCAATTTTTTTACTTTGACTGCTTCTCATTAAGCTCACGTCTCCCACAGCACAGACACTGGCAAACCTCTTAGTTACTTTCCAGTGTAGTCTCCCTGTATTTTCTATAGAAGGTGACACATTTTTGTCACTGATGTTTATCACAGCCACAGAAGTGTTTTTGCTCGGGGTCAGAAGAGGTCAGAGAGGTGCTATAAATAGAAGTGACAGTTCAACCATTAGCACACTTCCCTGAGAATATAAACTACATATAACAGCCAAAAAGCACATAATGTCAGTGAAAAACTGTTCATACAAGTATATAACAAAATGCATTTTGTCCATGTGTCAACATTGTGTCCGGACTGCGACACAGTACTTTTTCAGATTGCATACGTGAAAAGTACTTTCTGCAACTTGACATAGTGATTACACTAACCTACAAGTTGAGCCTCTAATTTGTGGAGGCCATTTGATGCTATTTTCATCCGGTAAACCACACTTGAGTACAACAGTGCCCCCAAGAGGTCACTTCAGGAACTGCTCCCACAATTAGCTGTGTTCTCATTACTGATGCCTAAGATGATAGGATGCTGAATAATCCATGAATCTGAGTTTCTTTTCTGTGTTTTTTGGTCCAGTACTTTTGATTTCCTGTTGTTCTTTCCTTTACAGGCAAAATCGGTGAGGAGCTGTTCAGTGCTCGTTTGCATTCAGGGGGCCAGGATCACCCGTCCGTAGAGTGTACCCAGCAGAAAACCCTTCCCCCACCCGTGGACCCCGCCCTCAAGACTCTTCAGCTGACTGAGGCCCTCAGGGCCGAGCTGGAGGGCAAGTGGAGTGAAGAAGAACAGGTCTCGCTCAGGAAACACGTCTCCACTGATACAGCAAATGTTATACTCAAGTGGCTGGAGAGAGACCAGGTGAGCACTTCACTCTCATCAAACAACCTTCAGCATTCAGACAGGGACAGTATTATAACATTATAACATTATAGAATACTGGAAATACTCATATATAAGAGATGGCTCTGTTGGTTTGCTCCTACAGAGTTCATGGGTTTTATAAATTGCACAATGTAGTTGTGTATGATCCTAGTCATCAACATCTGGAGGGCCTTTTCCTGTCTGCAAGGAGTAAAGAGCCGGAGGCTGGATCCTCTGCAAACTGCTCCGGTAATGAGATCCAGAGCTCCTGTTTAAAGTACAAGCAGTCACACCCCCTTTGTTGTTTTTACAGTCCTGCTCCCTGAGTTCCTTCATTCTTATACCTTTGCATTACTACTGTGCTACTACAGTTGTCTTGTGCCGCTTACCCACCAACAGTGTTTATCTTCTACTATACCTCTACTCAAATTATATATTGTGAGCGTAACACTCCCCCCCATCCCCTCCACGGCCTCCTCCTCCCATTTGGCGTCGTCTTCCTTGACTTATTGCTCCTCACCACATCTGACAAGCATGTGCTGCAGAAAGTTTCCTCTCCCCTGTGCCCCTTTAGGAAGCCCCACAAAATCAGCCTGACTGAGAGGTACTTCAGACAGAGCGAGAGAGCGGGCGAGAGAGACATTCACAGACCAAGGTGCAGGGGAAAGAAAGTGAGGGCAGATGAACAAACATGAGGTGCAGTAGTACTATGCAGCGATGTGGGCAAGACTGAAGTGGGCTTGAGAGGGAAAGCAGGAGAAAGGAAAAGGGGGAGGTAGGGAGAGGTAGAAAAAAGTGAAGAGAAGAAAGAAAGAGAGTACAGCCAACTGGCAGAGTTTGAGTTATTCGGCTCAGCTCTAAAAAGTTTCAGGCGGCCCAGACTCCAAACCACAAGGACCGAGGTCCTCTCTGCACGCTCTCCACTGCAGTATGGTGGGTCTGTAAAAGCAGCAGAGTTGGAGTGAGGACGATAAAGAGTGCGACAACGTGATGAGACATCATTTTGCTTCTTGTTGTGGATCTGGTCTCAGTTCATCCATCCGTGCAGCTGCAGACGGCACCGTCCGTATTTAACATTAAGTGTCAGACCTACTGTACGATGGGCCTGCAGAATGGAGTATGATATTGATTTTTACAAACATTTTGCCTGGCTCAGAAAGGTAAGACACTCTGCACATGCATGTTGCATTCTTCATACCCTCACACTGCATCCATGACTGCACAAAAGATCTTGTGTGTTTGTTTTGCTCCCAGAGCGTTGCTGCCTTTACTGTACAACATAATTACAGTTGCCATGGCAGCTAATTTAGGAGGAAGACGTGTTTAGTTTTTGAGTTGAGGAAGTTCACTGCCGAATATGAAACACACACAATGCCAGATGTGGACTGAAATGTTAATGTAAGAAAACATTAAGATGTGTTTACTTCTAAGATAGAAATGCTGCACTTTTTGTTTAAGAACAATTTATATTCAAGGGAACATTTATCTGTTTGACTGAAGAGTGATCTAAACAAGTTAGTTCCTCTTGCTGCAGAAAATGTTTTGACATAATAACAAAAATTATCCCCAGATTTAATGATTAGTCAGAGCAGTGCACCAAGTTAACAAGTCACTGCTGCTGACACGTGGTTGAATTGTTGAACACACAACAAGTGTGTCAGGCTGGTCGTGAGGTGAGAGTGTTTGAGGCGGATGATAAATGGATACACATGTCAGCTGAGATCATTTCCTGCCACTTGAATCTGGAGGGAGTCTTCGGACAGCACACAGCATCTTGCTGCCATTAAGAAGTCATTAGGCCTGACTGCCTCCATTAGCTTTGAATTTCTACTGCCTCTAATCCAAAGAGGAAACCTTTTCATGCACATGCCTTATAATCACTGGTGAAACAATGATTCAAATTCGAGACCATAACATGTCAGCAAGTAGAAGAAGGGGATAATGGAGGATTTCAGGACTTTCTGCCATGTCACATTCTTCATGATATTGTTTAATAATAAACTGTAGCTTTGCTCAAGTAGCAGCAGAGTACAGTACTGCAAAGTAAATATTTATAAAAAATATTTTAAATACAAATGCAGTGTTGTTATTCACACTACAGCTTACTAATAAGTTAACTCTTCCTCTCACCCAAGACCTACTGTAGCCAAATAGTGAAATAAGGAAAACGTCAAATGATTCGAGGAGGGACTCGTGTTGGACATAAATCCTATAGTTTATTATAAAATAAAAAAACTATCTGTAATAACCTTTCTATTTCCCAGTGCCTATAATATTAAAACACATGGCCTGTCACAACGCGTCTATTAAAGGCTTACTGGTATTTTGAAATTATTGCAAACCGCTTGAGCTGGCTGCCTCAGGATGATGGACGCTGGGCTACATTATGTTTCCATGATTGTGGTTGAAAGCCGGGATTTCTGAGAAATTTGAGCTCACTTGGTTGCACTTTGCCTTCCCCTGCACACGGATGATTCTGAACAATCTCTGACTGCACAGGCAGCTCGGAGCTCAGACGAGCTCAGGACATTTTATATTTCCACTGATCAGTGGGTATAAAATGCTGTATTCAACTTTTAATGCTGGACTAAGACCTTTAAACTTTTACAGACTGACACACAAGGAAGTTCGAGACCGAGAGACCAAATTTGACCCACTGGGTAATTCTGTATTAATGGTGTACTTACTGAACTTAATAGCTGACCTTTATTCTGAAGGTAAACCTTCACTCAAACAGCAGCAGTGAGTCCTACCAGGAACGCTTATTACGTCTGGAGGGAGACAAAGAGTCGCTAATTCTGCAGGTAAGAAAAATCACTCCTCTGCTTTCTTTCTGTTGGGTTGTATCTTGTTAAATACAAAACATTATAATCTCTGTCTGTCTCTGTTTGTGTTAGATTGCTGTGACCTTAAAAAAAGGTTGTTGCATCCAAAAGCCTGGACATCCATTTATAAACATATATAATTTCCATTGGATATGAGTAAAAATAAAAGAGGATCTATGACACTGTGCTCCTTCTGGGAACTGATTCTAAACACTGCCTGTATCACGTTTCAGTAAAAGGAAAGAGACGAGGGGAGGAAGGTGAAAGGGCAAAGGTGGATCAGAGTGTTGTGTTGTAAACGTTGTGTAATTGCGTGTTTTTTTCCGAACGCATGAGTGAAGCAACGGTTATAAACTGGGTGCAGTTTCAACACCAGTATGTCTTGTTTTGTGTGAAGCGTTTGTCTGCGTATGAGTGTGTGTAGGTGTGTGGGACTGCTGAACAAGTGCTTATCTCAGACAGGTTGAGGCTAGCACCACCACTCGCTGCAGCGTGAAGGTGTGGGCGAGAGCAGGTGCCCCACTTGTTTCTTCAGGCCTCAGATGAAACATTCCTTTGGAAAGATCCGCTGCAGTTGGCTGGTCGAACCTGCCATTTAGCCTGTGATTAGTTCTTCTATGACCTTAATGGTTTCTGTGCAGACTTACATTCATCATGTATTCTGCTGAGGCTGCTGGAGCCGCTGAAGTTTTGCATGCGCCGAACGAGGCACAATGGGTCATTCATTGCTTCTCAGAGGAAATGTTTGCACTATTTGATCTGGCACAGATGTGGACATTTCAAACAAAAACGAGCAGCAGAGATTAAATGTAAATAGCTGATATTAATGAACGAGTTGTAGAAATGTGGAAATAGAGAAATCTTAGCTAGGCTGCAGTTATGTGATAGAATGTGATCATTAAACAGTTTTATTTGTTAAGTTTTCTGAAGAAATAGGATTCTCACCTCTGCTGTCGCTCTGTCCCCACACACATGCACACAGGTGAGTGTGCTGACGGACCAGGTGGAAGCTCAGGGCTCGAAGATCAGCGATCTAGAGATTTCTCTGGTGGAGCACCGGCACAAACTCAACTCCACAGAGGAAATGCTGCAGCAGGTACGAACCTTACAGACCTTCTCTATTTGAGTCTGAAACTGGACTTTCTCAGAACCCAAGCGTGTGATGTGTTACTGGACCTTAGTCAGGAAACTCTGACTTCTTACCACAAGATGATGCAGGGTTGTTATATCAATATTGTTGCTCCAGTTCATGAGATGTAAAGGGCCATTTATCTTTTTAAAAGCGACCATTCTGCAGATCAACTGTTTTCCTCATAAGCTGTAACTTGAGGAAGATTTTAGCTTCCTGTGTCTAAGAAATTCCTCTCTGAGATTCCAGTGTACTTAGCTGCTCAAAACCTTGACAACCGAAATATTTAAAATGCTCAGACGTATCGTACCGGTACAGAGCTTCAGAGTGTATGCCTGGTTTATGCAGGGCCAGACTAGTCTGTCTGGGCAGGTGATTACAGCAACTCTAGCCTCACACCCCCCAACCTGTAACCACCGGGACTGAGGCTGTGCATGCTCTCGTAAACACACTAACACACACACAAACACACACTGACACACACACACACACAAAAGAGAGAGAGAGAGAGAGAGAGAGAGACAGAGAGAGAAAGAGAGAGAGAGAGAGAGAGAGAGAGAGAGAGAGAGAGAGAGAGAGAGAGAGAGAGAGAGAGAGAGAGAGAGAGAGAGAGAGAGAGAGAGAGTGAGGAGACAACAGAGCGAAGGAGGAACTGAAAAAGGTGGAGAGATGGGAGGGAGAAAGAATAGGGGTGGTGCTCCTTTTTAAAGTTAGAAGTGTATGTCTGCAACATTCAGTTGTTGGCTTTTGACTTCAAATCTACAACGGAGACTTTGCTGAGCAGTTCGAAGGACTCTGAATGGAATGGATGAATCAAACTTTCATCTTCTGAAACCTCAAGATGCTTAAACCAGTGTTCAATAAGGGAAATACACTTCAGAGAGACACTGGGGTAAGATGAACCAGGTATTACACGGAATAAATTATTCATTCTGATAATGCTGGAAATGCTATTCCAAAAATGCCAGGAATATGTCTATCAGGGAATCTGATGAGATGTGAGCTTCATGCTCAGCGCCTCCTTCTACGTGCTTTATGTGTGCAGGGTATCAAAGGGCAGGCGAGGCTGGTTTCTTGGAGGCATGGTCATTATGAGGCTTTGGACCTGAGCCGTAAATCTCTTCCTGGTGACAAAGCTCGAATATTTTCCATGCGCACACTAGGAGAGAGCCCAGATATTTTCCGAAGCCAGAGTTTTAAATGGACGTATCCATATGTACTGTTTGCCTTCCTGCCATGCTCATTTCTGGACTTTAAGTGATTTAGCACCTGCTTGACATCCACCACATTAGTACTACAGAGCAGCGGGGCTTATAGCTCTGGAGGCTGGCGACCAGTGAAGGGCGACAGTCGCAGAACTGTACCACAGACTCAGCGTCTCCTTCAGCACCAGGTTCGATTGGCAAAAGGTTTGCACCCTGACAGGAAAATGCACCTGTCAGAGTTATTCGAATGCTCTTTCTATGAATGTTTCGCATGCTTTTGGCCCCTCTGTCACTCTGCAGTGTACTTTGAGTGAGCTGTGAAATAGGCATTATAAATAGTGGTCATGGGTTGTGTATATTTAGCCACTCAAACAGCGTCTGAAACCAGTGGGACGGTCATTACAGGACTCGCTGTGCCTCATAACTAATGTTGCCTTTGTTCAGTAAGTACTGAGCGCTGAAGGGACATTGTGTGTACGTTTGTTTGTGTTGCTTCATGCTCTTGCTGCATGCTTTCAATGACAGGAGCTCCTGCATAGGACGTCACTGGAGAACCAGAAGCTGAGTCTTATGGGGGAGGTGTCCTACCTGAAACTGAAGCTGGCAGACATGGAGGGAAAACAGAACCACGGGGCTGAACGGCAGCACAAAGCAGAGGTAGGACTGTCACACAGTTTTAATCAACACAATGTGCAGATGGTTATATTTTTGGTCAAGACCTTTGCCTTTTTTAAGTTCAAGTTCCATGGATTTACTTGCGCAATACTGTCTCTCTCAGTATAAGTTTGTAATGAAACTGCATATTAACATTCAGCAGCTTTATTCACGTGAACGTAAAGGCTCAAGGCCAAATAGCCTTCTGGTTAATTTCACCGGGGTCTGCTATAAAGGGAAACGAGTTAGCTAAAAACATCAGGAACACTTGTGTTATGCTCAAGTCCGTGGAAAATTTTAACCTAACTCTGCAGGAATGATGAGGGGAAACACAAAAAACGTGCCCTGTGTTCTCATGGATCTAACCTTGAAGTCAGCTGCTGATTTTATGGAAGACCATAAACACTTTCTGGATGGATGTAGGGGAATATTCACCCAAAATCCTGGCTCTGTTGTTCCTGGGCACAAGACTACAGGAAAAAAAAATCCTCTGAGGGGTTTAACTTTTTTTTTGTACGTTTAAACTGAATCATGTATTTGCTTAAGACCGATGTGTTGGGTTACCAGCGGACTTCCTGGGCTTTTAGTGACCATATGGGTTGGAGAAAAAAGGCAAATCAGGGAAAGCTGCACTATTACTAGACAGGATACCGTAATGTATGTAGTTACTGTCAAAACACTATTGGTCAAAGAGCCTTTGTGTCGTCAGGTTAAGAGGGTTCAGGCACAGTGGAGCTGGCATGATGGATGGCGGGTCAAATTTGAGCGTGTGTAGGCTTAAGCCCAGAGAATTTTGTTGTTGGTGGCGGGTAAAGGGTGAGAGAGGCCCCTTCGGAAAAAAGCCCCCTTCCTACCTGAGCATATTTTAATTAAGTATATCTAGTATTTTATTAGGATTTGATTTGTATTTCTAAGCAGGGGGAATCCAAATGCGTGTGTTTAGTAGATATATATTCAATCCTTCTTCTGTATTTCTGCATAACTTTGAGCACAAAACCAGCTTCCCGAACAGCTGCTTGGACTTAAGGAGAATAGAAAAACATCAGCTTTCAACAGTACCTCCACGTGCTGCCTCTACTACACAAACATGTCCACACGTATGCACTCATTTGCACGCAGACACACACACAACATGTGCAAGCCTCCTTGCTGTGGAGCCAGTAGGCTCATAGTTAAATTTAGCCACGGGGGCTCTTCATATCATCTGTCATATCCGCTGTGCCAGACCCCAAGTGAGACTTCCTCTGTCCACAGTCCGAGCATAACTTGGCTGCTGTTTACTCTCTTTCTGGAGGAACATGCGGGCACGGATCACCTCTAATAAGACGGCAAACTAAATTCACCCCTCCACCAGTTTACCAGTGCAAACGACCCACAAACTGAATATAGACTTGATGGTCAAAGCATAAGAATAGTTGTGGCCCGTGTAAAAAAATAAAACGCGTGTTTCCAGATGAGAGTAACTGCTGGTGGGTGTCTGCACAGGGGAGCAGCCAAGTATCTGTGTTTCTAATAGAGGCTGCGCTATTGATACATTCGGACTTGGGACCAAATCTACTCTTTCTCACAATGTAAAATGTCAGATTGTGGACGTGAAGAGGAAAAAAACACCGCCCCGAAAGGTCATTTCTGCAATGATGCACGGACCCACACAACAAACACAGAGATATAAACCTACTCCCCCTCATTACTCTCTCTAAAAATCTCTCTCAATGATTTCCCCCCCACTGCATCCGTCAGACTGTAGTTAATTTCATTAGCGAGCTGCAGGAGCAGATGTGCAGGTTTCAGGAGGAGATCAATAGCAAGATCCAGGAGAAGAAGGCCTTGGAGCTCCCGGCCGACAGCGGCGCCGCTGTGGCGTGCTGCGTCGAGCCCGCCGAGGGTGGAGGCTGCAACCCCGGGTCGTCATGTGACAGAACCTCTGGGGTGATGCACCAACTGGACGAGGATCCAGATGGGGCTGAGCGGATCACTCACAGCCTGGAAGAGGGTAGCTCAGATGCAGAAGAACAGTACGACTATGGAGAAGAAAGTGTAGGCACTGCCTGCCAGCATGACTTCTAATGTTGTGTGGAGCATGGGTTGTCTCACTGCAGTGGGTGTGATCCTTTGGTGTGCGATTGAAAGTTGCATTCCCCACATGTCCTCAGTGCACCGGTCACCGTGGTTACAATCTGTTCTGTAAACCAACAAAGTTAGTCATATTTATCTGTAACATGACTAATACCAGCAGGTGGCTTTCATGTTGTGTGATATTTTGTGCATTGGGCAAACTAACTAACATCATATGATCATTTAATTCTGCTATTGGAGTGAAACTGTTTTTTAAAAGTCTTGCAGCTGTATTAACATTTTTCTTTCTCGGGTGGTGTTTTAGGGTTTACTGAAGGAGCTCCGTGTTCTCAAGGACAAGGTGGAGCACCTGGAGGACCAGAAGTCACAGTACGAGAAGAAACTCAAAGCAACCAAGGTAAAAGAAAATTCTGACTTCCATGGTGTCTAGACTTTGAAACACACACCGAAGCCCAAATTCCACTGCTAACTGTCCACTGAACTTTCCTTAATGCTGTCGAGTCCGATGTTCCAGCCAGTTAAGTGAGTCATTTTCTTTCACACACTCTCTCACTCACAGACACCTTCTGAGTGTTTTCTTAAGACGCCTGTGAGCTATTACACCTTCTATTTTAAAAGAGAAATAAAGTTAATAATGGCTTAGTTATTTTTTTATATCCTACTTGTATACTGTGACATGATCTCACTGCATTAACTTAGACTTCTTCCAGGTGATTCTGTTGAATCTTTACCTACCGGTATATTCCAGTCTGTGTCCATGCACTAGGATAAGATATATATTCATTGTGCTGTTGTTGTTCATCTGCCATTAAAATATACATTTGCTGATTCATTTTTAGCAACTGTCTGCAAGGCGTTGCATGAATAGGCTTCAGGGTGGAATGGGAGGAATCTATTCGTTTTTTTAAATGTTGGCGTCCACACACCTTTATTATTTTGGTGGCTTTCCAAGAGGATCCACCTGGATTGTTGTGCAGTGTAAGTTAGTTCTGAATAAATCAAAGTCAAAACACCATGTGGATTTCTTTACTTTAATTTTTTAGATGTTCATCCAATACATCCCTCTCTATCAAATCAATGTTTATTTGAAAGGTTTTCCTTCTTATTCTTGGTTTGTTTTCCCGTATGAGAACGTAACACAATGTAAGACAACATTTTCAATTTAAGCTAAGACCTTCTTAATACACACTTGACTAATTGGCTACAGATGTTGATATGACAAAAACTGAGTTTATTTCCTTTTACAGATTTTTTATGTTAATTATTCTGTTTTTAACAGTTCTGTGTATTGGAAAATCTTTTGATGTGTTGACTAAGGCAGGAAGTGTATTTCCATTATTCCACAATGGTGAATGGGTCAGCCTGAACTGAACTTTATTACCATCTGTTTGTTTTGCTTACAAGCATTACTTCAAAACAAAATATAAACTCTACAGTGGCTTTATTTTTGTGGTTTTCTAAAAGTCATAGAGATATGTATGTGCTTTGTTCTGGATGTGTTGTATATGTATATAGTTGCTGGTGGATCTCACACACACACATGTCTGCACTTTAAATTCAGGTGCATGTCTTGTTTTTGGAGAATGTGAAAAAGTGCTTTTAGCTGTGCGTGTTTAAACAGCAGTGTGCTGGCACATGGATGCGGAACTCTCTGCTATAACTTCTCTGGTTGTGTGGCACCTACAGGGGGAGATCAGCAGCCTGCAGCATCTTCTGCTCTGTAAGAACGCTGAGATCGAGAGCTTGCACACTCAGCTGCTGGCCAGACCCTCTCTCAACACCGAGAGCTCAGAGAGAGGTGAGCAAAGCACTAACAGCTTCAAGCACTCACACCAACCTGCCAACAACAGCCCCTCACTGGAATAGTTACCTGCCCAGATAGATGACACAGATAATGACTCCTATTGAATTAATTAACTTTTAGTAAAAGCTGAGGGGAAAACTCTGGCCCTTGATACTGTCTCATCATGCGTTTCTGTCTCTCTCTCTCTTAGAGGAGATTTACAGAAAGCGGTTAAACTCCACATGTAAGCCTGGACAGTATATAATGAAAATCATTTAAAACCCAAGGGCCATGTGTACTTTTTGATAAATGATTTATTTCTGTTCTCCGGACATTTCACTTTATTCTGTTATCTTCCCTCTGCTCTTTGGGGCAGATTTGACAATCACCAGCCGGTTTCCAAAATTACCTAATGTTCCATCTCTCCTCCCTCTGGCTTCTTCGTTGTCTTCATGGATTCTTAAACTGATCATCTCCTTTTTGTTCCTAATTTTGTCCGTCAAGAATGGAAACTCCTCTGGGGCACTTGCTTCGTACAATCACTCACTGTCACTTTCACCAGTGAAGCTGCCTGTGTGACTTTCTCTGTTACAGAGGAAGTTGCTTTATATGCTGACATGAAGATTGCTGGTTAAACAAGGTTTCTGGGAATCTAAAAATACCTGGTTTAGATGGCACTCTAGTGACAGATCACACTCAAATAGATGTTTTGCCTTTTCCTCTTTTTTAAATAACCAAATATAGTTAAATGTGACACAAAATGATAGTTTAGGAGGAGCTGAATAATCATTGATGCATTTCTCCTTCCAGATCAGGAACTGCAGAGGCTTAAGATTGGAATGAAATCACTGGTCGCTGCAAACGATGAAAAGGTAACTCACCAGGACTCTAGAAAAAGCATATCCTCTCACTTTCTCCTCAGAACATCTGGGGGTGATTTAGCAGCATAGAGCAGCATGTGTCTGTGACAATGTAAATGTCTTACTGGCGTGTATATAGCAGCGCTATCATCACCGCCGTTTGGAAGGTTAGAAGGTAACTGTTTTTAGATGTTGTCATTTCTTTGAGGCACCACCCTGCTACCATTTTTAGTACAGAGGGGCTTTTGTATTCTCCCTCCCAGAGCGTGGACTTTAAAGACTTACAGACACGGCCCTACATGTGGTTCACTAGTGAAGACGCACACGGACACACACACATGGACACACACACACACCCCAAGGCGAGCCATTTCAGGCAAAGCCACACTGAAGTAGGCCACGATCTGCCAAACCTAATTTTGGACTGAGCTGCATTGAGAGAACCATGGCGAAACCAGGCACGGGGCCACTTGAAAAAAACACACACACTCATGCACTCCACGCAGCTGGTTACCACAACTGAGATTTCCAGCCAGGCCTGCGTCAATCCCCTCCCAACCCACTACTTTGATGTAAAGGCCATATGGTGGAAGAGGGGTTTTTGTGCGGCGTATCGGTCAGAAACAGAGTGAGGCAGATTGTCCACATGTGCTTTCTAACCTTAGATAAACATCTTAATTGGGTTCTGTTGACCTCAAACCTCCTCTGGTCTGTTCACTGTAGGACCGGCGCATTGAGGAGCTCACTCTGCTCCTGAACCAGTGCAGGCAATTCAGAGAGGTCACTCACGTCACAAGGCAAGGTAATCAGCTTATTCACTCCTTTATCCTCGCCTCGGAATATTTCTATTATCTCAGCAGCAACATTCCGGCTTAATGAAAGCCACTGCACTTTTCAACATTGTGGAGTGGAGGAAAATGAAAACACATTGGTTCTCTTTGTTACTGCAGCTCCACCTGCTGTCCGTTCATCACCGAACGGGAGGACTCCTTCAAGCAGCAGTGAGGAGGAGGAGCAGCTGAAGAACACGGACTCTGCCAGTGCAAAATCTGAAGATGTGAAGTCTGAGGTGAGTAGACTATTTTAAATTTAAAATCTGCTGTTAGCGTTTTTTAAAATCATCTCACTGTTTTTGTTTCCCCCCCCTCACAGGTCTCCACAAACAGCTCTTCCTCCCCTCACACGTCACTGTTGTCAGATCACAAGGACAGCGACTACAGGTAGTGAAGCAGCTTTTCATCAGTGTTTGAGTTCAGTGTCTCTTTGTTTTATTTTACTGAGATTTTTGTGCTTTTATTTTCTCAGAACAGAACCGCCGGCTCTGTCTAGTAGTATGAACGACCTGACTAATGGACTTTCACAAAAGGTAAGTTTGAATCATGCAAATATAAATGCAAGGTATTAAAGTATGTCTAATGCATGTGGGACACAACTCCAAATTTATGAATTTGTACAATATCTTTTGTACATTTTATTAAAGTGTCTTTGTTGATCCTGGTTTATAACTTGTATTAACTACTTCTATGTGTGTGTGGTTTGCCCAGAGTGGCACCAGAAGTCAGACGATGCCTGGGAATTCCTCCCTGTCAGAGCCAAACGGGACCGGAGGCAGCAGCAGTGAAACCCAGAGCCAAAGGTCTCCGGATGGGAGCGAAGATGGAGACTCCAGCCAAAGTACAGTAAATCCACACATATTAACTCAGGCTCGATGATTAATAGCGCACAGTAATAATCCCAGATATAGGATTAGACTTTTTCTTCGTAATAGCTGGAGGGCAGCGTTTCCCATGAGCCGGGGGGCGGTATTCGTATTTGAGGAAAACCACTTTCCTGTGATTAGACGCCTGTTCCACCTTTGATCACAGTTAAATGTAGAGTGTCCTGACAGAGCAGATGGATGATGGGATGTTCTCCACAAACACACCCTCTCTCTCGCTGTGATTGACCACATCCATCCCGGCTCCACCCTTCCCCAGCTTCACTGGCCGGCCTCAGCTGGAGCCCCACCCTGATTCTCTGCCAAGTTCTGGGTAGAGAAGAGAACTGACTGCAGTTTATATCATAATGATCACACCTTGTGCATTTTAGCATAATCCCCTTCTTTTTCATGGGTCATTTAACCAGTGTATTATTTACTGGAGTCAATGGTCTGTAACCTGTGCTCCCCGAATAAATCACCATGTGTAGTCAGACCACCTCACGCACCACTTAGTTCTCAATGTGCTGTTTAGCTTTTTTGGCAGTTTTTATTTCTTTGCTGAAATGTTTATTTGGCAAGATAACAATGAGCTTTTCTGTGCTCAAATTATTACGACTTAAACATTCAAATGCATCTATAATCTTGTTTTGAATCTCAGCAGCCGTCTGCTGCACATTTAATCAAACGTCCGCTCAGTAGTAAGAAGACTGTGTTTGTAACCTCTCACAGGAAAGTCGGAGAGAGCTGATGACAGCACTTCAAGCAATAGTTCCCCCGTTCAATCTGGGACCAACTCGCAGCCTGGCCAACGGGCTTTGGGCTCAGCAGAATACATGAAGAATAACAGGAGCTTCAAGAGACTCTGGGGGAAGTGAGTGTGGTGAAACGGATGAATCCATCAACATTATGTCAACATTATGTACTTAGACAAGAGGATGACAACCAATAGACTGTACTTTAACTGGCAGATAATAATATTAGGTTTAAATGATATCCTTTATACAGTCTAACATGTATTGAATTGTCTATATTATTTATTGTAGCTCAAGGTTTATGGGTTGTATTTGTTGTGGGTTTATTTGTGCATCTTTTTTGTAAATAATATTCAATTGATTTGATACCTTAGTAAACTATTACCCTGTTAATACATTTAGGCTACCATTACGTTTACCAATTATTGCAATAAAAATATTATCAAGTAATTTTACATTTTTTTAAGTCAAAAACCTCTTTCTTTAACATCTTCATTTTCAATGTATTATTTATTCTTATCTAAATAGATAGTAAGAAGTGTGTCTTTTGATCATTGCACTGTGAGAGAGAACATAGCTTCAGACAGTTTATTTTTGTCCATGCAGACTTCGGAGAACCCAGTCTGGAGGGCTGCAGGGAGCAGATCCAGATGCTGGTCAGTTTAGAAGAGGGGGTCTCCGTGCTACAGCTGGACCCAGACTCACCAGGACGCCTGAGTCTTATGACTCCACACGGTAAAACTCGGGGTGCCTCTTCCTCACCTTGTAATTAAATACTCTTTCACATTTGTTACGATAACCAATTAGGTGACATGGTTTCTGTTAGCAGTACAAACTTTGTTAAATACATGCTTTGTTAGTAAATATTATAAAATATTATAACAACTCAATAAACCAGTTCAGCATCTAATTTGTTCTTATGCTTTCCCTGTCAGTGATCTGAATATTCCATTCAGCCAGTGGACCAAGGAGCAGGTGTGTGGCTGGCTGGAGGACTATGGACTGGGCCAGTACGTCAGTCTCTCCAGACAGTGGGTAGAAAATGGACAGACGCTGCTGTCTGCTACACCTCAGGACTTTGAGAAGGTCAGAGAATAAATCAGCACAGTAAATGTCCCTTTAATCCAAACACTATTAAAATATTTTAAATTAAAAAATTCAGACTAAGATGTGCATATAAATCTAGATTATTGGTATATTTAAATCCGTCCCTGTTTTTCAGGATAAAGTAGATTGCATGGTGTGTGTGTGTGTGTAAATCACAGATAATGTCACAGTCCTTTCTGTCCCCAGGAGATGGGAGTGAAGAATCCTCTGCACAGGAAGAAGCTGCAGCTCGCTCTGAGGGCGTTCACCACCAAAGTTATAGAGAAGTCGTCGGAGCTGGACTACATCTGGGTCACACGTGAGACATACTTCTACCACGAAAAATAAAAGGGTTCAAAGCCCGGAAATGCATTTTAACTGAGCAGTTACATGTTATGATGCTTTTAGTGAATTAATGTCAGATTTTTAACCCTTTCAGGATGGTTGGATGATATTGGTTTGCCTCAGTACAAAGACCAGTTCCATGAGGCCCGGGTAGATGGTCGAATGATACAATACCTCACAGTGGTAAGACTCGGGAAATAGTTTCATTCAAATTTATAGCATGATTTAAAAACACATAAAAGACTGTTATGAATTTGTAAGTTGACTGATTTTGTGTTGCTGTTCACCCAGAACGACCTCTTGAGTCTAAAGGTCACAAGCCAGCTTCATCATCTCAGTGTCAAGTGTGCCATTCATGTCCTTCACGTCAACAAGTTCAACCCCCACTGTCTGCGGCGCAGGCCAGGGGAGGAGGTGAGATGAGAGGGAAAGTTGATCCTGTGTTATGCTATATTTTGTCCATAAAATTGTGACACTTGATGTGGACACAATGTTGTGTGTGAAATCATTCATAAGAAAGGAAACTTTTAACTGAGATTCTGTTCATACATGGTAATCAGATGTAATCACACCAGTTGCCCACAAGATGGAGACAGAACATTTTTCCTCTCATACATCATAGCCAGGGTCCGTGTTTTAACTTCATTCTGTGTATTTAAAAAGACAGTTATGAATGAGGAGATTAAAAATAATAATTTTATTTTGAAACTTCTGCAGAAACAGCCCAGCCCCTCAGAGGTGGTGCAGTGGTCGAACCACCGTGTGATGGAGTGGCTGAGAGCGGTGGATCTGGCTGAGTATGCTCCTAATCTACGGGGCAGTGGTGTTCACGGAGGTCTGATCGTAAGTGCTGTTAACTTCCATGAAGGTCAAACTGACATTAAGTGCTCTCTTGTCTGGAGACCTAACTTTGTTGCTCTCAACTTGCTCCTCCATAGATCCTGGAGCCGCGCTTCAGCTCTGAAACATTGGCCCTGCTGTTAAATATCCCACCTCAGAAGACGCTGCTCCGGCGCCATCTTGCCACGGCCTTCTCTGCCCTGGTTGGGCTCCAGGCCACGCAGGAGAAGAGAGAGTACGGCAATGCCACAGGCCATGTTCCCCTCACCACCACTGCTAAAGTGAAGGTATATGAATACATCTACGAGTCAAACTGTCCTGTGGTTGTTATGGCACCAAATTAAAATGAATTATTGATGGGTTGAACTTTGTGTTTTCAGCCAAGAAAGCTGGGATTCACCCAATTCAGTCACCTGAGAAAGAGAAAACCTGATGACTCAGCGGATTACATCTGCCCAATAGACAGCGGAGCGCTGACAGTGAATGGGGTTTCCCGGCTGCCCTCTGCAGCACTCAGGGGCCTCAGCCCGAGCTTGGAAAGACAGGCTGAGAGGCGGGAGCCGATTGGGATAAAGGTTGAGGCTAATGGCCCCAAACAATGATTTAAAAGTATCCATGGACGCACTGCTCTCCCACTAAGTGACTTTTGTGAACCAGTGGAGATTCTAATGCAGGAACTCGATAACTGACATCGACTTGATGATTTGCTGAATGGGCTGCAAAGATGCTGTGTGAAGCAGTTGATTTGACTGTTGTTTGTGTCTTTCTAACCTGATGTCGCTTGCACAATGTTCACCTACAATGATGATTAATGACGTGGTCTGAAATGTTCTATCAAAGCTGCTCTCTGCATTCCTTATACAGTCGGATTCCAAAGCTTTGACTTTTGCTTTCAAACAATGCATTTTACCGACCATTTTGTATCTAATCTTGTGTAAATTTAGTTATAATATCAATAACCTGTTTTTGTTAAATATCTGGATTAACACTACAGTTTATTAACAGTTACTTAAAGTTTTGCTGTTTCTCATTTCTTCACGAGTGACAACACGTTTGAAAGTTAAATCCTTTTGATGGTACATTAATGGTACTGATCTGCACATTTAAATAAGGCTTGTTGATATACCTTCGGATTCTCCTACACTAAAGTTGACTTGTTTCATAAGATGCGTGTGAATATTCAATAATATAATATCAGGTCAACAGTTAACCTTGTTGGATTTTTAAAATTATAATACATTACCCTTGAATAAATGTGTTAGAGAGTTTCTATATAATTTTGTACCATTTAAATTGAGCATTAATGTTGTTTATCCTGTTATAGCAACAGTAGAGGAATAATTGTGTGCAGTGCGAGCAAGTGGGGAACCTATGGGTGCAAGGCCTTTTGCCATCACTTCCCGAAGATGGATCTTAGGGTTTGAATGGATAGTTGATAAAACATTGCCCACTACTGGTGAAATATATATACAATGCAAGAACCCAGGTTATTTTAATTAGAGGAGCATGAATAGCAGCTTTAATATTTCTGACATGACTTTCACTACTTACCTCAATAATTTCGATTAATTTACATTTGAAAATTAATCAAATTTAATGCATCAAATAATCAATGATCCTTTGGTTGGTCAATAGCCCGTCAACAGCTGTGATTTAAGTTATGCTTATTTAAGCAGTTTGTGTGTATCAAATTAAAAAGGTGATTCACTGCCAACTTCTCTATAACATAGTTTGTGTTGAGAAGCTTTGTCTGCTCATACAGAGTCCGTCAGTTATAGAATTCATTGTCCACTGAGTGTTGCTGACTCCAGAAAAATATTCCATGATTTGATTGTGCTGCATAATCGGAAAGGTTGTAATAGCTCAAGAATTAAAATATTTGCATTTTACAAAGACCAAATCATAACATAAATAAGATGTTCTGTAAATGGATCTTAAGTCAATGACAGACGTATATTAAGGGGAATAATTTTTGTCTTATTAACCACCCAACGTGCTTCACAGTACAAGTCACATCCACCCATTTACACAGACATTTATACACCACATCTCACCAGAGCTCTTTTTCCATTTAAACCCACAATTTGGGGATGGTATCTTGCACAAGGGCACTTCAGAATTCAAACTGGGAATGATACCAAGGACCTTCTGGCTGGAGGACGACCAACTCTCAGCCACAGCCGCCCTGTACTTCTTTCTTGGTCCTACAAATAAATAATATTCTTCATGAGTCAGTCAAACTAAGTAAAGAGCACTGGACTGCATTCTATCGTGTTAATTAGTGGTGAATGCTAATTGAAATGTAGCAATGCATTTATTAGTGTTCGTTTTGCTTGCTTGCTATTTGCGCATGTTTAACTAATGTCCACTTCATCTATCACCAGTGTGGCATAACTGTTACGCAGCTCCTGTACTGACAAGATTGGCAACAGTAGAAATATTCTATACTCTCAAAGTGCTGTAATGTGACAACGCCACAGTTAATGGCACGGCATTGGGGGGGAGGTTCATCAGTTGCAGTCCTAATGAATCTACTCAGATTCTGCAGGCGTGTGCGGTGGTGTGGCAGCTAGGGCAGCAGTCAGCTCCCCTCTGAACCCTCCTGCGGAAGCACACAGCCTCAATTATGCCAAACACAATAATTGTGTGGGAATCTTTTACCTCCGCATATCATTAGCACCCCAATGGAGAACATCCTGATCAATGATTACAAATGACGGGTTCATAAATAAATTAGTCCTGCTGATAACTGTGTAACACGACTCAATTGATCAATGTTAAATGGAAATTAGAGGGACACAGCAGTCAGGATTGGGTTTGTAAGTCCAGAATGAAAAGAGGGGGATTTTTATTACAAATGTTAGTGGAAATATCTGCTCCTTACGACAACAGGCGGATTAAAGGTTTTAGAAACATGAAACAAAGCAAACTTTTGTAAAACCCGGGTCCTCGTCAAACCAGCAGATGTCAGTGTTGTCTTTGGATTTGTCCTGTGCCATAAAGACAGCCAGCGCTAAACCTTCCCAGTCGACTCGGGGTGAGGTTCACCACTGCATGTTCAAATATGAAAAAAAGCTTATTTTTCTTAATATTATATATTTTAAATGTTTTTTGCTTATGTATTTGTCATTCAAGTTAACTATAAGGTGACATTGTTTTCGCCTTTAGTTTGTTGTAAAGGAGTTAGGCCTGTGGGACTTCATTGCAACATTTTGAATTACACTTTCACAGATTGTAACAAGTGTATGTGAATGAGCTCAGCCTGATGTTGTTTCAAACAAGAGGTTTAGAGTTGTGCGCATTGGCCATGTGAGTAACGGACAGTTCAGAATTGGAAATTAGATAAAATTGTATCATATTTTGTATCAAAAATCCTAGAAAGACACATTTAAAACATTGTGAAAAGTAAAAACAATTATATATAACACAAATCTATCCAATATACTTTCTATTTTATTCTGTTTTCTCTGCTCAGTGTGTGTGGGTTTGTTTTTGTGTATGCAAGCGTGTGTTAAGAGGGGATGGAAGTGTTTATAATAGTGCATCTTAGCTAATTTCAGTAATGTGATTCAGCCTCCACTAGCTGACAGTTTAATAGCTATTATTTGTGTCACACTCTCTCATAACACTTGTGCAGTAAATTGCTATACGTGTAGGAGACTGTGCCATGAGTGACATCTTATCTTTCCATATCATATCTATTGTTTTAATTAAGTGAAAGCAATGGTGACATTTATTGGTTTCAAAGTTACATGTTAATGGGAGTATACGAAAAAAATCATGCATGTAAATCATCAGGGTTTACGTTACGTAAATAATTTGTAAACCCTTTCCTAATGATTACACATTATTTTCCCACTGTTACTGTCAATTCATTTGAGTACATCAAAATAAAAAAAACACTGCGTTGGTGATGCAACGTCACTGCTCTCCTGACGAATGCCTTCTCTCTTTTCTCTCTCACTGTCATCTTCAAATTGTGTGTGTGTGTGTGTGTGTGTGTTTGTGAGTTTGTGTGTTTGTAGTGAGATTTACTATTAAAATTACAGGGGCAGATTTTATTCTGATGCCGATGCTCCTGTTTAATGTAATGCCAGTAGCCAGTGTGTCAGAGCTGAAAGTCCTCACCCTGTCTGTTTGAACTATGGACTCAGTCCGACGTCTTTAGTGGAGCGTAATCATGTTTTTATATGATGTCACTGGTCGTTCCTGTCATTAGCTTGCCACCAGCTTGCCAGTTTGGGGAACATATTCAATGTTAGGGCGGTGCATGTGTTGCATACTCCACATCTAGCCACTAAAAGTGTATCTGTCTCCGGCACACCAGTTTGTTCTGACAGGCCTGCCACAATGATGACTGCATCAACCAGATGCGGCAGAGCTGCTTGCAAGCCAACCCTGACACGCCGTCAAAAAGAGCAGCCAGCCGTCCTCATGAGCCTCCTTCTGCCCCATCAAACCTCAGAGCCCATCTCGTCCTGTACACGCTGCCACCATCCACCAGGCTGCTTCTCTCTGCTTCCCATGCCGAGTGCAGCCGACGAAACGCCTTCATTTAGCAAGCATGTTGTTTCTATTCGCAAATTCAGGGGGTGTTAAATGTCCTAGAATCATCGGGACTCCCCACAAATACACTGTCCCTGTCCTAAGTGAGCATGATGGAAGGTGATTGGGGGAGTTTCGTTATGATCAACCCTCTTGGCACCAGGGGACCTTTTATTGGCAGCCAAGGCAGCCTCCCCCCCTGTCATGCTCAGCTGCTGGACTGTCCTTTAGTTCACTGGAAGACAGGCGAGAGATCAGTCACCAGGACATAAAACACTTAAAGAGACATTTGAAGAGTCCTCCAACTCACAAAAGATTGAGCCTGATGTCACCACATCACATTTATGGGTTTGTAAACAGCTCGAGATAAGATACTTCCTAATAAAAATCTGGTAACAATTTCTATTAAGGTATATTATTCACAACTAACAAGTTACTTATTAATAAAGTAGATATCTTTACTTGTCCGGACTTTGTTCTTAGAGCACTGAATGGAAACGGGACATGTCCACCTCTGTAGACTACCATTCTTCTAAGATGGACTACATTATTCCAGAATAGAGTCTGTTTGAAGAGGAGGCCTTAGAATGGGGAACCTCTGTGACTTACTAAGTCCCAAACTACTTGTGAATTAGTTTTAAGAAAGACCACAACACTTAAAAAAAACTGACAGTTGGTCTAAAACGTTACACAAAGCCTTAAAAAATTATAATTTTTTCTTGTCACAATTACTATGGCCACTAGAGGGCTTTGCCATTTGAACCCAAGCGTGCCATTTTGAAAAACTCGCTGAATTGATACAGTTTAGAAGTTTGGCTGCTTTCATTAAGCTTTGCTAAAACACAGCCTCGATAAATATATTTTTGAAGAGGTCTGAGACACATAAACAGGGGGAGACAGACAGAGAGAGCATAATGCCAAATTCCAACAAAGCCAGGAAAAAAAGGATCTGGAAAACAGATATGTAATAGAGTGATTACGCACAAGCTACAACTGTCCGCCATAGTATCTGTTGTTTTGGCTGCCAAAACTATCATAAAAGTGCTGAAACTCAAAAGAGTTCCTAGGTCAGAGGAGTGGAAGCAGTTCCCTCACCTCAGGCCATCATCACGGGTGATCAAGACTGACATGCATCACCACAGGCTTTCGTGTCCGATAACAACACCTGTCTGACTCTCTGGGTGAAACTAGACAGAGGAATGCCGCTCCAGATAACATTTCATATGTGCCACATTGCCAGGAGACATTGTGGCATAATGCACCAAAGAGGAGAAGAGATACAGCGAATCATCAAATCAGTGTTGTTAAGTCAAATCCAGTGGAATGATGTATGCATGTATTCATACATACAATACTTTATGTCTGTACTATATTTTCTGCATTTTCAACCAACAGTTATAGTACTGTTCCACGGCAGGTTTTACACACTCACCAGAGGTAATTGGCTCCTATTGTTTCCAAAAATCAATAAAAAGCAGCTTGCAGAAGAGAAACTTTGTCTTGCCCGTTCTAAAAAAATATGTGTAGGCCACATAGCATTATAATACTAATTCAAATAGCATCATAAAGAGTTATCAGTTTGAAGACATGATCGGATGAATCTAAATCTGGCTACAAGCACAATCTGAGAGCAGTGTCTTGAGAGCAAAGAATTCTGGGTCTTAAAAAAGGTAGAAAGTTATTAAATACCTCAATAGAAATGCTGCTAGTACACTTGATCGCCACCTGGTGGCTGGCAGTATAGGTTATACATCCCCTCTGCTGATACTAACTCGCGAACTGTGAGTGTGTGATTCCATTCCCTGATTTCCACTGCGCAGACTCTGGCTCTTAACTGGGATATTTTTGCTTCATTTCTGGATAGTCAGAGGACAAGGAGACCCGTTGTCCATCTTCATATAAAGTCTATGGCTCCCATCAGCATGTGAACAGGACACACTCACTTAACAGCAATAGCATACTGATGTTTAATGAACTACAACGTTAACCACAGTCACCATCCAAAAATCAGTGGAGGTTAATGAATATATAATTTGTTTTTAACCAAATTACTGGACAAACTGAATTTTTAACCTTAAGAGCCTCTTAGCTTTTGACTTTTGAAGGGGACAGAGTAATGAATCTGTGAATGAATCCTGTTTACAAACTACACAAACATACAGCAAAGAGGCTCGAATGAGAGCACCTCATTTCAGCAATATTGTGTAAAGAAATATGCATGAAAAAACAAACCACAACAGCCATGCTTGATGAAATTACAGACAAAAAATGGTCTCTGATGAATTGGCACTTAATTACTGCTTGATTAGCATAATTATGCATGTTAATAGCATCTCAAATGAATTGCAGTTGTCAGGGGGGAGGAAGCATCTGTAGTGGCGGCAGCCTGATACATATTTTCTCCTATCCAACAGCGTTGTCTAACTCTTCCCCTTAAGTGTTCACCATTAATCACTACACACTCCTTTTCCTTTGGAGTGAAATTTGGCATTTTGGGATAATTGGGCTATTATGGTGTGCTTGTCACATCTGTAATAGCAGGCTAACGAGCCCCCTCATGTGCTAGTATTCAGAGATGATGGCAGAGCATCGGCACTGAGTGGCATGGCAGGTAAAGACACGGCTCAGTCATACTGACACATATGATCCCATTATTTTAGCTATTACTGTATATCATCATACTAACATCCCAAATATAGGCTAGATTTACTCTGCCAGTCTGACGTTGACTGATACAAACTGATGGGTGGTTTTATGACATGTCAGATTTGATTGTCCACAGATTTTTTTTTCCAACAGCATATACAAGAGTCTATTGCATAAAGATTTCAATTCCAAAACAGTTAGTCATGTAACATAGTTAAGCCATATCTAAATCTATATATGGGAACGAAGCCTATTACTTTATTTAAATAATCACTATGTAACATTTACTCTTAGCAGGGCCCTCTTCAGATGCACATGGGGATTCATTCTGTTTAGCTCTGTGAGAAATTAAATCTTCTTTTGATCAGAAAACAAAGCCTGTACATCTCTTGACCTGAGCACTAACAGAACTGAAACACAACTTAAACTGTGAATATTACCCATGACATCGAACTTGCTGGGCATGATTCTGGCAATTTGAGTTGCGACTATCAGTCAGTTCCCACTCATTAAAGTTGCGTAATGAAAGAACGGACATTTGAGTCGAGGTGTGGGAATGAAAGCGGCACCATTCTCTCTTTTCCAAGTCAGTGAACCATCAAACTAATTTTGAAGCTGCTATTTTAAGGTAAAAAGTTGCATAGAGTTGTTACAGAGAGAGGTAGGACACAGCAGGCTATGCAACAAAATGGTATGAACACATCTACGTGTTATACTTGCTTTAAAAGTTTGAAGGAAAGCATGTTCTGGGTTGGAGTTACTGTCTCATCCTATAGCTATAGCAACAGTCCACTGTGCTGTTCCCTAAAACCAGCAACTTGCTGCAGAATGACAGACTTTTCTTGTCTCAATAACCTTTATGCTGTGAATGTGTGAATCCGTTATCCTGCGAGAATCAATTACGTGATGGATTGCATTGATACCCCTCTCTGTGGCTTGCATCACAGATTCCAGAGATGACACAACCAATTTGATGGTAAACATTTCCTCCCACTGCCACTTCATCCGGCTCCTTATTATTGGCAGACGTGGAGAAGAGTGGAGGGAGACAGGGGAGAAAAGAGGTAGTCTCAAGGTTGCAGGTGGCAGCCAGGAACACCTATGGATTGAGGCAAAGGGCGCAGTCTGAGATGAGCTTTGACTGCCTCATTAGAGATTCTCCTCAGGAGTATATCGCATTTGTAATCATCTCTAATCGCTTTTTTGTTTGAAACTGTGTCACAAGTTACAGTTTCCTGTAAGTGAACTCCAGGAATATATTGAAAATTGGTGAATTGAAATCAAAAAGCTATAGAGCCTGTACTAGTCAATGTCAAAACATTAAGATATGTGTTGTAACATCAATAAAACTTTACAAAACATACTTTAACTTAAAATGTAAAAACCACCAGGTTTTAGGTAGGCGTAATTTGTGTGTATAATTAGCATGGCCATTGGCCTGTGTGGCAGGGAGTGCCGTGTTGGATATTAACTCACTGACGTCTGGTGGTCTGTCATTACCGAGGACAGCCTCTTAATGCCCTAATGGCTCATTTACATTATTGATGAGGCAACCCTGTGTCACCATAAACACAGACTATTTAAAGGAAATAATTTTATGCAAACTACATATTGATGCACCAATGATCAATTGGCCCTTGTTTTGTGTGTTAATAATATGCAACTGTTGCAGGGTGAAGTACATCCTCAATTAGAGAGTTACTCCGAGGGCCGGCTGCGCCCTACAAGAAGTGTGACTGCATAATTTGTTCTGCTGACTAGAGGCAGAACCAAAGAAGTGTCTTGAATGAGAAGTGTAATTTCTTTCATTCAACTTCAGTGCAGAGGACGATTCATTCTGACCTGTGAATGAATGGGATGTAAGTGGCTCTCCTTTCTTCCTCTTATCACAGAAACACTGCAGATGCACCCAGAATCTAAAGCCCATATATCTATCCATCCATCCATGCATCCATCCATCCATGCATCCATCCAGCCTGGCACAAAGATTTATTCATCCTTCCATCTATCCTGTTTCAATCCACAGATCCCTCCATCCATCCTTAGATCGTTTAACAGGTTAAACTCATCCATTAATCCAGATTTAACCCATCCTTCTATCCATCCATCCTGATTCAATTACCACCAGTTTAGTGTCATGCATTGTTTCACCCACATCATCCACAGGTTTTTGTATGAATGATTCCCCTTATCTTCAGATAATCAGTGCTCATTAAGTAGTTATGGGCTTATAGCACAATCCACCAGATGTCAAATTTGCTGGTACCAGGAGGATAAGTGTGGACTTGGTTTTACCTATTAACTACAATGTCTCACTTTGGTCCTGATCTTTTTGTGATCACAGTGGAGTTTAGATTTTGACCACAACATTACCTGGAAGTTGTAGAAGTTGATTATATTACATAATATAATTTATTGGTAACTCATTTCCTTGTTGTTTTAGGACGTGTACGATAAGATCAAAGATACAATATTTACAACGACAAGAGGTGTATCAGTTATTGCCACTTCCTTGTGGGCAGAATCTCCATTATATAATTATATTTCCTCTGCATATGTATCTTTGCAGAAAAGTAAGAACCAGATGGCCTTTCATTAAGCTTATTCATTCTTACTTAAAGAAATTGTAGATATCCTCAAAAAGGTCAAAGAAGATGAATGTAAGGATCTGATTGTTCAACTGGCTCAACTGCTCTTTAGAGATATCTCTTTTTTTCCAAAATACAATAATCAATATTGTGATCAATTACAATTTGTTGTTCACACAGTGATTCAAATGGGGTCTGCCAAGGCTGTTATTGTGTCCCTGACAAATTGGGGACATTGTTTGCATGCAGGGAGAGTGCCTGTCTGCCACAGAATAGCACACAGCATACAGAGTGACACGGAGGATTTGTCTTTCTGATTGATTGGTGTCATGCTTAAATGCTCATCAATCTCTTGATTTCTAAAAGCCATTCGTGGAAGAATCATCCCAGCGCAGACCCAGTGTTTGGTGCCACAAGGTAACGCTGGTAACTTCAACAACAGCTACTTTTCCAGCGGGCCTGTGGCAGAATATCGTCATATTGACTGTGAGCAGACGCTTGGGACAAGCTTTTCCGTGTATCATCATTTATATCTATGACCTACAAGGTACATGGATGTCACCACTTCCTATTCAATCAAAGATAGATGACCAATATAGATCATTTAAGTCTCTGAATACACCTACACGGCTCACAGTACCTCAGCCCAATGGATTACTCCCTTTTGTCTGGGAAGGTCCTATGGTATATGAAGTCCTTGTTTCACTGCTTATTTTCCTGAAGGTATGCATGCACAGACCGCCAACATTTTTCTAATTGTGGTAAATTAATGTCCGTCTTAGAGGTCAGCCACAAAAGCCCCTTTCCTTCACTGACAAGGTATCTGTGGCAGTGCCTGCCTCTCTAAATTAAGAAGCCCATAAAACAGCTCCACTTTCAGGATCTCAATCATAGGTTGAGGACCCATCGCCACCCCTTAGGCCCCCTCGTAGCCTGCTGAGCCCCTTTTAAAATAAATTACCACTGTCTTGACTAGTGACCACGGATCCTGGTCAGATTGATTGCAAAATATAAAATGTCCCTCTTCACTTTTGGCCCTTACATATATATCAGCCAGGAGGCCCATCGTTTATCAGTCCCAGTGCTAGTATTAAGTATGCTGACTGCTACCATTAGGATAACATATAATAATGTAAAAGGCTTTGAGGACGGGGTCTCTGGGTCTCAGAAGCAGCTGTCATGGCCACAGATTTAGACCAAGCTGAGGAAAATTTGTAGCGACAGTATCAGAATTTCTCTGAAGTGCTACCTTGTACTTCAATAATAACTGTAGTTGAGGAAATATGCAAAATACAAGGCAGCACTGCATATACATGTATATAGAACTTGTGCAAAAAGCTGTACATGTGCCAAAGACCACATACATTCCACTTTCATATTTCATAAGTAATGATGTCAGAGCTATAGTAATTGGGAAAGTAAGGAGCTGGACTAACAAAGAGTTGTAGATTACATGAAATGGAAGCCAGTGACATGGGTCTTTCATGATGTGACATCATGTGAGTCCAGTCGAGGCAAAGGAAAGTGATAGAGGTTGTGACTGCATGACAAAGTGTCAATCACACAAAGTGAAAGAAAACCCTCATCTCTTCAGAGCAGCAACTTCTCCAGTGCCTCTCTGCCAGAGCTTTTCTGAGGTGTCAGACAGCTGGTGTCACAACTGAAGACCACGTTATATTGCTGGTCACTCTTGGAAGGAAGCCATTGCCGAAAATAGAGTTTAACTACGAACTTTGCTTTTTAAGGAGCTTTGCTTTAAACATTTTAAATGTGTGTGTGTGTGTGTGTATGTGTGTGTGATAAGGAACATGGCAATACAGACAATTCGGCATTACAACATCACAACATGATTAGACCTTTGTTATATAATTTGTTGACTTGTGTAGTTACATTACTACATTAATTACCAATTATCCATTTTTCAGTTAGCCAGTTAGCTAGTTAGCTGTTTTTTCCTTCAAATGTTTGAGTTGGTTGCTTGTTATGGATGTCCATTATCTGTTGCCATTTGCTAAGATGCGTAACATGAATACATCTCACAAACATACATGATCAACAATGAACACACTACTTTAGGATCTCATCGAACTAGGTCTTTTGTAATTGTTAATATAATTAAAAGTCTTCCAGCAAAAATGTAATGAGCAGTCAAAGTTTAGATGGTGTTGGTCCGAGCTCTTATATTAATGATTAATGCTTACCTGAATGACCATGTCCGTAGGAGAGTGAAAATGTTGTATTTATATTATATTTTATATATTTGATTGCTGTGACCTTCTGTTGGCTCTTGTTTTTCGAGGGTGGCGTGAGGGCAACTGGGCAACAAAAAAATCGAATATAACCAACATTCAAGTAAAGCTCGGTCAAAACCTTCAACATAACAGACACACTGGTGAAACAAAGACCAAGACATGTGAAAGGAAATGCTAATAGGTGTTTGCGATGTGGTTCTATTTGTCTACTGTTATAGAAAAAGCCTGCCTCCTTTACCTCACTTTAAACACTATAAAAAGAAAACTGAAGGAAGGAGACAATAGTGACCATAATGTTTTGATATGCACAGAGATTGGGTAGACATTACTGCAGTCCTGATGCAAACAGCAGCCGAGCGGTTTGTCTGTCTAGCTGATGGCAGAGGAGAAAAGGGCTCCATATAAATGGGAAATTAGCAGGGAACATCGTCAAAAGTAATTAACTCCCCTCAGCACCACTGTCCATTAGCCCTGACATGATGACACGGGGGGGGAAACATCCATGTCAACTCTGGCAGCCGCCTGCGCAGATCAGATAAACATTTTTTTGTTTTGTTTTGACGCCTGATTACAAAATGATTAGCCAGCGTGGCTGTCTCCTCCTTACCCTTCACCTCCCCTGTGGCTTGATTGACAGACGAGGTGATATGCTGTTGGTTCTCTGCAAGCTGTCCACCACCCTTACTGACACACACACACACACACACACACACACACACACACCCACACACACAACTTGACATGACTTTGGAGCTCTTGCAGTTATATCTGTGCTAACATGAATATGTACTGACTCAAGTACAATGTACATTTTACCATTCTCTCTATTATTTTAAGAAAATCTAAATATCTATTTTGATCAAATGTGTTATATATTATTGTATTATTATATCATTTTGAATACACACATGCTTTCACAACTACAGTAATTTGCTTCCAACAAAGGTATCTAGTTGTATGGGCTGGAATTGTATGATTTTAAAAAGTGCCTTCATAAGAAGTGCACTATATTGTATCGATGGTGTTTGCACCATAATTGTTTGCTGGAGAATTCAGTCATTAATCAGTATTTTGAATGTGAAATAGCAAAACCTTTTTCCTTGGGTGTTTACGAGGTTTACCATACTGTCATATCCCTGTGGTCGATCATTAACCAGCGACTCATGTTTGACACCAGCTTTATACAGCTTTAGATAAGGCACTGATAGCCTCTCTGCAGAACAGTGTCATAGAGTACAATCGTGCATACACTCATGCATGCTCTACACATTTCACCAGCGCATACTGGTTTGGTCACATGGTCAATTGCTTAAATGAGCTAATTATTATGAGATTATTGTTGTAATCATTTTGGAAACAATTTCCTCCAGTGGTTGAGGTGAAGCCAAAGAAAGTATTTGATTTGATCAGTGATGGAATAATGGATGACGGCCATGTGATTACTTGTGTAGATAAGAATGGATGGAGCACAGATAGATGCCCTTGTGTTTGTTTCAGTAGCAGTAGGAATGCTCATTGATCACCCATGAGGCTGGAGGAACTCATATTTTGATAAGGATGTGATAAAAGCATGATAAGGACAATATCTAAAATCTTTGGCTTTATTGATTTACTGCTGGTGTTTGTACAAATGACATTCAACCACCTCCTTCTCTCCGAAACCATTTCTTGGATCGAGTCAAAGGAGATTCAGTCTCATTATATGTATAATAAAACTATAAATTATTCTCTGTAAATGTGTTAACGATACGTATCTGTTTGTCTAAGTAGACTCAATGCAGCATATCTATGTTTAATACTAGCAATTTTGAAACCCATTGTGCTGCACATTCAGCTGCTAAATTCACTAATTCACATTAAAATAAAATCTGATATAAGTCAAATGTTATATTTTTTCATTTGGTTTCAACTGCCTTATATATTTTCAATGTATTTTCACACAATATTTGCATGTTATTATTTATCGTTTTCTGAATTGTCTCTATCTACAGAGTGATGTATAAGAGTTTTGAATGTTCCTCAAAGTTTTAAACCAATTGACTATTCATTATGAATTGATTAAGTGTCGTTGAATACAGAGAAACATCTTGGATGTTGCAGTTAATATTGCCAGCTCCTACAATGCTATGACAACCTTAGTTTTCACCCAATAAGAGTAATAAAAGCCAATGATTCAACTTTGGACCTAATTCTCTGTAACTGTAACCTCTTGGAATACTACCAACATAACTGTTGGGATTGTATTATGGTTCCATAATAGTAACACATTGTTGTAAAGTCATTATATTCATAAATTAAATGGGCACTTCAAACTGGTCAGTAGATAAAAGATTGCTCTAGGTTGAATAAACACTGTAAACAAGTTTGCTTTTTAAACTTAGCTCATCTAAAATAGTAGAGCCAGTAGAAGAAAAGATATTTGAAATTAAATGTCCAAATGTTTACCAAACATTGAGAGTATAAATTCAACATGATTGTAATCAGTTGCATCGAGTTTGTCTCTTGCCCAGAAGTAACTCAGAGGACTTTGGTTTCCTTTCCCAAAACATGATCTGGTCATCATCCTTCAGTAACTGTTGTGCAATCAGACAGGTGTTTATGCTTGGTACGCCCTAACCTGCGACAGAATCATGTGCGTTCCTTGACCTTTGGTCTCAGGGTGGCACGGGAACAGCAGTCACATTTTAAAGCATGCTTTGGATCCTGTTTAAAAAATAATTAACTTGGTCACTTTAGAACAAATAAAGATTAATGACGGACCTGCCCATGAACGCCCCTATAAAGACAAATGTAGTTTATTATGAATAAACTGAGACCATGTGCATTGGTTATGCGATAGTTCATGTTATTTGCTCAGGTAACATGTATGATATCATGGGTTTCTCATTTCTGACTTTAAATCCTGTTTTCACCTTTTACCCATGAGAAGAGAAGCATTTGATAACATTTGTTCAAACATGTTTCACTATTCATCTGCTATTAAGTGTTAATAATTTGCAGAACAAGTCAGGACTTGTTTATGATACATGAAGAGATACAAAAAGCTGTATGAATATTCTTAGACAGAATTTACGAGGGTTCTCCTTCAGAGACTTGGTGAAACCTTCAATATTCATGTGGAGATGTGATGAAGTCATAGCTCGGTTCGGGACTGGTTCCTCCATTATTTTACAACAGACACGGGGAAGCTCGGCTGATTATAAATCACCTTGGAAACACATGGTGATGCAAAATCCATAATGTGAACATCATGCTTAGAACCATATTTAAGCATTCAGGAGCACTGCTACAATTGCCTGTTAGCATGTATTTTGCATTTATTTACCAATTAAAAATGCATTTGGTATGGATTTGAAAGTACTATGCAAAGCTGCATTGCTTCTGTAAACAGATTATGGTCCTGAGGGACAGTGTGGTATTGAATGAATAAATAGGCCTACTATGATTTATGATAATGCATAAGAGAACCAGGGCTCCTACCCTCAGTCCCTTAACTCCAAGTGGGGACAGGGATGTTAGCATATTGCTACAGTACTATTACATTTATTCAGTCCAGAGGAAACATGACTTTATTGTCTCATTTAAACACATTTTTATGTGATGTTATTTTAATCATTTTGCATATTCAATACAATATAGTCATGGTAATAGGTTAAATGCATTCTTCTTCGAAGACTGATGTAGGAGAGAGGAACTCATCCTGTGTTCTTACTTTCGCTCTCTTTACTCTCTCTCTCTCTTTCTCTCTCGCTCTCTCTCTCACACACTCACACACACGCATGCACCCGCACACACACACACACACACATACACACACCTATTACCCCTTTGCATCGACTTCCATTCATGGTGGAGAGCCTATAACCAATCCTCATTACTAACCTTGACCAGTAGTTCATAAATTATGTTTGGCCTCATTATAGGACCAGGCTTTGGTCCACTTGAGGTCCACTGGTCCTGACAAGGTCTGTGTATATATTGGACACGGTTCTGAAGAGGTAACAAACATGAGGACACACACACACACGGTTAGGTTTTTTTCTTATCTTTCAAGGAATATGAGAATCAGGTTCACCCTGGACTCTGATCTCCCAGCTTTGGCGCACACACAATCTGCAGGGGCTGCACGGCCCATGTTAAACAGCGAGTGGATGGGAGTGCTCCGTGAGTGGGATAGAGGTGTTCGTTAAGGCCTCTTTCATTTCAGTTGACGGGCTGAACACTCCTAAGAGCAAAGGGAGATTTGGGGCTTCACTATATGTGACAGAAGAGATTACAGAGGTAATCCTGCCTGCTCATCAGGGAATCATCTAGCCTTAAACTTACTCTTATTAACTGGTTCACACTCACAGTCGGTGTAATTAACCAATCTCTTAATTTACACCCATTTGATTTAGTTTCTGTATTCAGCAGAGCAATTGGACTAAATATCTTTTATTCCATGGCTAAGCTATGTTTCTTTCTAAGGCCCAGCTATTATCCTTTTAGCTGTCGGCTTGCAAGACTTTAGAATTAGTAGTCGTGTAGTTTTGTTTAACAATAGGCCTATCCAGCAGTACACCTAATTACAAGGATTCCTGGCTGACTCCAAGGTTTTTCTACCCCACAGACTCGTCAGGCAGTGGTATAGAGAGACCTGAGCCAAACTGTTAAAATCAGACTTTCATAAATCAGGTTTGAAGACATTCCTTTCCCTCCATTTTGCTTGTCCATCAACAAAAACACCTTTCTAAGTGTATGAATTTAAAATTTCTGGGGCCTGTACTGGAAAGTAAGATCTGTGGTAAGTGCAGTTAACTTCAGGTTTGATTCATTATTCTTGGTTTTCAGTGATATTGAGTTGGTGTTCTCTGCTTACACGGGTAAATCACCATGATAACTTAAGCTGCAACTCTAACCTGATCTGCAGTAGCCCAACTCCTGGCCAATCGGATAGCTAGATCTTCCTCGTTAGAGTTCATTTCTAAAACATTTCAAAACGGTCTAATATTACTTAAGTACACTTAAGTCCAAAATATACTTTTTTTTAAACTACTGAGTAATGTATCTAAAACAATTCCTGTGCTTATTAACAATATAGCCTTAACTTAAGATGTCTTTGCATTTCTTGGCACATCATGTTCAATTCATAAATTATCTTAAGGTACATTACAGTGGCATATATGGAATTTTTTTTAGTTTTGAAGAATGACTTTACCAATTAAATCTGAAGTAATAGTAATAGCACCATTACAATAACATCTTAGCCATGTTGGCTAATAATCTGCTGAGCCTGGTTAAACAGTAACCAGCCACATAGCATGCTGTAAGGAGTGAAGTGGATCCACCGTCAAATTGGCAGTGATGATTTCACTGGTCAATAACATATCTACTCTTACAATGGTTGAGTTAAATAGTAATGTGAGAGCACAGGAGAAGATGAGAAGGTTTCAAACTGAAGTCCAGGGATTTGCAAAGGAAACCACGTGCATGTTTGGTGGCTTGTATTTGAGAGCAGGGGCAAGGTTATGGGGAAAAGAATTGCAGAATCCAAATATGAAATTTAGAAATATTTATTTTAAAATGAAAGACCACACACTTGACTATGATAGGAGAGAACTGCCATGTCTTTAATCACGGTTCCGTTGTTGACCCTGTGTCTGTGTTTTACAGTGGATGGGAAATGCCCGTTATTGGACATGCATCATTCAAAACACAGATTATCATTATCAATTTACAAGATTTGCACGTAGGCAAACCACTGTAGCCTTTACCCTGATCCTACAATACAGTAGCTTAAATGTCTGCAGACCATGGACAGGAAGACAGCAACACATTATCGTGGCTGTAAGAGGGGTGTTTCCTCCTGCTGGCCCACGCTTTGGGAACCTTTGAAATGTAATTAGATTTTATCAGTCAGTAAAAAAAAATCTCTGTCCGGGTCATCTTGTGCGTGTCATGTGATTACAACGTTGTCCTGATAAGGGAGGCTCTTCAGTGTGAATGAACATGTGGCCTTTGGCCTTGTAGGATTGTTTTCATTATGAGTGTATTGCTATGACTTACAGTGAACCTGCTTCAAATAACAAGAAAGGGGAAAACGTTATCATAATAATAGAACAATAATAAATATCATAGTCACATTTTCTTTTATCTTCTTTCTTCCTCAGCTGTAATTTTATTAACTTGGTGCCACATAGCAGTGAAGCTAAAACTCTGTTCCTGCCTCTTTTTCAATAGCTCCACATCAAACAGCACAGACCCCCCCTCCCCCCTTTCTTTAATTCAACGAGACCAGTGTGTGGATACAGCGGGGGTGTTAATGTGAAGGGTAAGTAGTGGAGTCACACTAAAATGTTAACACCATGGTTAAGCATCATTAGAAGAGAACTAACAGGGGAGAGTGTTGTTTTTATAAAATGAAGAAAAGGTTTTGAGTCCTAACTTCCTTTGTAAATCAGATCGCTGTGGGCTTGACTTTTTTAAATAAAGCTTTTTTTCGGGTCACACACATACACATATACATACACATTTGCTTGTGAAATTTCTGTTAACGTACGTGTGCATACGCTCACAGAGAAAAACCCTGTGCATTGAGAAACACAAGTGAGACACTGAAACTGGAACAGGGGAACTATGGATCTGTGGTGTGGTGTTGACAGGAGCAATATCCATCAGGCAGAGCTGAGGCCGCCCTGCTGTCTCCCTGTGATTGAATTAGAGTTGGTCGAGCATGGCTGCCAGCTACAAGAGAACCACAGGTGCTTCCTGGTGCCTGGCCTCGGAAGCCTTCCACAGTTTACCCAAGTTCAATATTGCTCCCTGTTATTCTCAGTCGGATAAAGGTTTGAAGGAAAACTTAGACACATTTAAGGTCCAATAAGTTAGAAAAGTACTAAGTCCTCCTGTAATTGGTGGATAATTAGAATGTTTTCATGTGGATAACTCTGATGAAATAAAGTGAAAGAAACTTTAAAGAGATAATAATCTGCTATCCTGTTTTCCAACACCAAACAGCCACAGTAGGCTGATCTACGTCCACACAGGCGTATTGCTGAATTAATAACATTCCAATTATT